>VUJU01006085.1:0-11475 GCA_009835225.1 Aphis craccivora
CTGCTTTGCAACTGCATTTGAATTTAATAATTTCCATTTCAGGCTTTGTTAATTCACCGAAAACTGAATGGGGCATATCATTTAAATGTGATGTTTGAACAATTAATTAATGCTCTAATTTGTATCACACTATCCTAAAAATAAAAATATTTCATAATACATAATATTATTTAGTTTTTACATCAAATTTGAAATTACATTGACATAGCTGATGTCATATTTACCATTTCAATTTTACCGCATAATATAATCTGTTTACTTTTTAAGATTTGTTCTCCTTCTATTGCACTACGAGAATTTAAAGTGCAATTTGCATAAGTAAATATTCTTAATAGTGACAAAGACATGTTTACGCATTATTATTAAACAGTGTACTACCTATTTAGTATTTTATATAAAATTAAACTTACACTTACTACAGTTGAAGATTTAAAATAGGTAATAGCCCGGGAAATACGTCTCGACTCGGTGCGGTGCGGTACCCGCCCGACCATTGTACTAACAGCGCCCCCAGTGTTATCTTGTTTTACCAATAGGTTTCAATATAATATCTTGAGTAAATGAGTAAAAACAAAACAAAATTGTCTTAGTACAAAACAATTTTTTGTGTTATTTTCTAAATTTGAGCAATAACAAGTTAACCACAGAACCACAGAACAAATACATAATATGTTTTATTCCAGAAATGGACATGGATTGAATTTAGTTACGTAACTTATATTAGATTCTAATTTAAACCCGATATATTTGGTTTTATTTGTATCGTATTAAGACAGTATTAAAAATTTTATTAAAATTAAAAGCCACCATATAATAATGGGCCCCTCTAAATACTTTGAGTGGGCCGGGCCGGTGATTCATATAGGTACGGGATCAACAACAATTTTAAACTTTTGAATATTGGAAATATTAAAAAGATAATTAAAGTTAATAGGTAATGAATGTATATTATTTGTAATTTGTATAATACTAAATAGTAAATAATAATATTTGTATAATTATAAATTATAATTAACATAATATACGTTAGGCTGATTTATTTTAATCATTAATAATTATTATGTAGGTAATTTTACATAAACAATAATCATCTAATTATAAGAGACATTCTTATATAATAACTAACTACCCGATCAAAAGAGACATAGTATAGTATAGTATAGTATAATATAGTATAGACTAGGTAAGCCTGTATAATTATCTAGGCTCTCTAGTATAGTACATTAATTAACTAACCAAATCCATGGGATATTTTCTATGGGGTATTTTTTTCTTTCGGTTATTATTTCCTCGGGTATTTTTTTTCGGCTATTATTTCCTCGGGTATTATTTACTGGGTATTTTTTCCATGGGTTTTTCTTCCTCGGGTAATTTTTCCTAGATAGATAGATGATATTTTTGACATATCAACTGAACATTGATACGTAAAACCATTGATTTTAAAATATATATTTTAAAATCAATGGTAAAACTATACTTGAAACCTGCTTTGTACTTTGTGGTCTGCTGTTTCATTTAAAATAAGCCACACGTCGATCAAATGAGTTTTTCCAAAAATATAAGTCGTCTGCAACGCTACCTACCCACTAGATTCAATTATAAATATAAACCACCCAGGGACCCACTCAAACGTATATACGAAATCTAATCCAAATCATCCAAGCCGTTTAGGAGGAGTTTGAATACTTACTACATAGTACATACGGTCAGAAATCAGAATAAATATAATTTATATAAAGATATGAAAAAAATATTAATATAGCATAATGTATACAATAATAATTAGGTTTCTGGTAAATTTCTCAATAACCATTCATTTATTGTTCTATTTTTTTTTTTCATTAATCAATGCGCTGAATAAAATTATTTAAATACAGTTGTATAAATAAATTTATTGTATCAACTAGATGCATTTATAACAAAATGTAAAATATATTATATTATTACATTCAACTATGGTTCTCATTTCAAAAGAAATTGTGCTGAAATGAAAGAGTTTATTAAAATAGCCAATAGGTATATACTTTTTTTTAACAAAATAATTTAAAATAATTACATAATTATAAATAATAGTACCTATCTAATAATATATGATTATATGAATCTAAGGTAATGACATGCTTCTTATAACTATAATATGATTAGAATTACAATTGAATTAGCTGACTCTGCTTTCCCTTTCGACAAATCTTTAATTTAATTAAGAAATTGTTCACTATCATTTTTAAATTTACTTAAATCTCTTATTTATTCACCCTTCTCCTCAGTTTCTCTACGTCTTGCTAGGTGAATAAACATTCACTCTCAGATTTTATTTATTTTAAAAGACAACTGAACTTTCAAACTTTTGAATTCTAGCAAGTCACTTACAGACCTTTTTCTTTTTCGATTACCTTTTTTTAATTCTAAAATTTCAAAGCATTTATAAAGAAACTCTTTTCGTGATATAGAACCATTCTCTTCTTTCTTTATTTTCCATTTAATTAGTTCTATTATATCTTTTATATCACAACATTTATCACCGCTGAATAGTTCATATTGAAATTCACCTACAGGATCAAGCACTAGTATAGATTCTCCAGCATCAATTATCTTCAATCCGACTTTTCTTAGTAAAAACAAATAATTTATACTCTCTAATACTCCAATTGCACTTTGACTTTGCTCTTTTAATATATCTGAGACAAATTTTAGTGTTGTTTTGACTTGTTCAGATGTAAAAGAACATTCCTTATTTGCTTCTAATCCAAAGTCGAAAAAATATGCAAGCATCTTAAGAAAAGCTAACTTATTAATCCGCGGAAGCTCTTCTACCTCGTATCTATTTAAAATATAATAAATCAAGTTTAAAACAACGGAATTTAACATTATATATTTATTACAATCTATACTAGACATAAAATTCTTTGACATTTCAGGAGTGAGAATCTTTAAAACCCTAGATATTAAAACACCGTTTGTGTCTTTCTTTCCGTAATCTTTATCTCTATATATCTTATCGATAAATGAGTAAGTATCTGAATCTAAACTAACACTTGAGTGAAAAAAAATATCGGCGAGAATAGATCCATCTCCACACCCCAGATAATTATCAATTAGACCCAAATCTTTTTTGCCCACAAAACTCATAATATCCACACTTTTCAGATAATCTATTATACTTTCAGCATTTTTATTCTGATTATTCTCAGGGGAGCTAATGTATGACTTAACATCCTTAAAAATCGTTGGATACAATATTTCAAGAAAATAGCATGTGTAATTTATTATTTTCAGTTTATCTATTTCATCATTTTTTTTTGGAATTAAAAACATTGTTAACTCCTTCAAATATTTTTCCTTATCATTAGAAGGTGTTTCGAGTTTTATTAATATATTTTTCAATAGTGTAAAAGCTGGTTCATCATCAATCAATATTTTGATACAATTATCTCTATCCACATCTGATACTGAAATGATACTACCTTGCTTTATAACTTCGGTGAAATAATGCTCAACCATTTTACGATAACTACAATTATGATTATAATAATAATCTGAACAAAGACGATTATATCGTGTATCTCCATTTAGATTTAATATTAATTTTAAAGAGATATTTAGTGCTTCAATGTCTGTTACAATTACAAATGTTTCAAAAAATCTTTTAATTAAACTAACTGTAGAATCAAAACAACTATATAATGTAAAAGAATAATTTGGTTCATTCCATGTTGGAATTGTAATGCGGTTTTCAACTTCATTATGCAACTTCTTTAAGATATTTCCAGATAGATTAGGTTGGTTAGGTAGTGGTCGTAGTTTTACTATACTTTTGACTTTTCCAAGCAAATCAATGTTTTCCAGTAATTCCCATTTATTGCTTAAACTTTCTTTTTCCATCTTTTTTGTTAAAAAACCACGAATTACTTTGTTTTGATCTCTAAATATTTGCGTGCGGATAAATTTATCTACTGCTATGTGTTTAGAATGATTTTTTTCTTTTCTTAGAGCATTAACAAGAAAATCTGCCACAAAATATTCTGCATAAGTAAGATGAAGAAATACTGTAGTATCGTTATTTTTTAAAATCTTTACAATGCCGATCTCCTGTAATTCCTCTTCTAAAAATGTTTCCTTACTTAGAAATGTCTTGATCTGATCTACAGTAAATAATGATTTTAATGCCAAGTATCTATGTGCTTTTGTATATGACCTAGTTAATAAGGTTCGCGAATTATCTTTTAACATTCCACTAATCTCGATTTTTTCTTTTAAATACCTTTCGTATTGATACTCAACGAACTTCTCATAAAGATCAAATACGTTACGAATTCCAAAGTCATAAGACTCAAATTTACTATGTTCAAGATATCTTTTACACTTATCTTGAAAAAATTCAGCCACCATTCGTGCTTGTAATGCAACTCCTACTAAACCCTCTTTTTTCATAAGATTTAAATCATGAAAATGATCCAGGAGTTGCTTTGTAAATTCATCAATTTTATTCTTTTGAGGATTTGATTCTTCCACATTTAATCTTATAATCCAAAATTCATTTAAAAATTTTTCTTGTTGTTTTTCATCAAAAGCATCTAAACAGTAAGCAAATATTTCCAAAGCATCTTCTAATTTAGATCGTTCAGATGAACGAGTTGTAATTAACACTTTCCCTTTTGTAGTTCTCAGGGCTCTAAGTAATTGAACTACTTTTTCTTGACTGCAGTCTTTTATTTCATCATATCCGTCTAATAATAAAGTAACCTGACCTTCTTGTTTCAAGCAATATTGCAGTAAATTTTTTATGAATGGAATTTTTGAAGTTGTTGTTTCAATAATATCAGAGATAAAATCCACAATTTTACTTAAATCATCAAAGTTTGCGTTATCTATATTCGTTTGATAATCTTTTAAATTAATTCTAATAGTCCATAAGGAATTTTGGCTTAATGAATATGTAGTTAGTATAGTAGATTTTCCCATACCAGCTTCTGCAGAAATAATAGCTGAATGAGTTAATTCTTGAATTTGCTTTTTGCCAGTCTCCTGTAGTACGAATTTACGTAATTTAAACAAGGGACCATGAGATTGTTTCCATTCCAGTGTACCGTTCTCATTTTCAAGTAAGTGGATAGTGCGTTTTTTATAATCACAACATAATTCATTGAAATCTTTCTTTAAATCACGAAAATTATTTAATCTAATAAATCGAATAGGGTTATCCTTGTCATTGTCTTTATCGACAAACTCTCTAATCTTATCTTTTTTAGGAATTAATTGTAATAAGGTATAATCATCTATACCACTTATGGCAAATAGGTCATTTTCAATCTCATTGAGGCATTTTTTATCTATTTTTGTTTGATAAGTAAGTGTACGTGGTATTTCAATATATGTATCAAAGTCATACTTATGCTTACTACCTATTATAATACTATCACTGTTAATCAGCGTGGTTAATGCATCTCCATCTATGGCCGAGTATAGATCATTCTTACTAGCGTCCGTAGTTAGGCTAGCTAATTTTCTTTTTTCTCCAAAAAGCATAATCTCTGTTTCTAGTATTTTCTCTATTGAATTAGGAGTGAGGTCTTCAAGCTTGTTATTATTATCTTCTATTATTTTCACATGATTTGTATCATTAAAAAGTTGTAGGATGCTATTCTTTTGTACTGGCTGAATAATTAAAATAAATTTCTTGTTATGATCTCCTATAACTATCTGATAGAAGCGGATTAATAAATTCTCTGCATCTTCATCTAGAGTAAAGAGGTTTTCAATTATTAAGTAATTTTTTTCCTTTGAACTGAATGCTTTTATAGGATCCGCCACAGAATCAAGTAATGAGGATAAAGATTTTAGATCTGAAAATATTATATTCATAATATTTTTCGTTAACATTTGATGCACCTTAATTTTACTCAACAAACTGTTTTCAGAACAAACGATTAAGATTTGTTTTATACTTAAATATCTTTTAATTTCCTTAACTGTTTCAATATCATCTTTGAAATTAAGACTAAGTTTTTCAATTTCTGTTTTGTTAATTAAAGTTGAGCTAATTAACCCCAAATTGGCAATATTGTGCCTCGCTTCATTTAAAAACTTGGTTACATCTTCATTTGTAAGAAAATGTGCTTTTCCTCCTCCTTTTTCTCCTGATTGAATACGATGCTTCATCCAATCATACATATTCTTAAAAAATTTGGTGTAAACAATTTCACTTATTAAATTAAACTCATTACCAATTTTTTCTTTAATCTTTTGCTCTAAGATTACTCCAGATGGCATAACAACAAACACTAGTTTATTTAAAAAATCTTCTATCTTTTCAATATTATCATCATTCAATTTATTTCTTTTTAAAGAATTTTGAAATATTGGCTGTAATTCCGAAATTATTTTAGTTCTAATACTTCGATTCTCATTAAATTGATAACGCTTACCTCCTAAGTTCAAAACTGACTTATCGTTTTTCTCTGAAAAATAGGCTTTCCATATTTTTTTGCTGTCTATTGTTTCTTTATATTCTTTTTTCGTTGTGCTTGGCTCAAAGTCGAAATCAGCATTAGTACAAATGATAAAATCTTCTGGCGTTCCATCTTGGAATTCTTCCTTCTCTATATCTTTTAGATATGAGAGAAAATACTTTTGTAAACTAAAGTCGTTATTATCCTTATCTGATTTAAGGTCACTAACTTTAATTTTATTTTCTTCTCCTAGAAATTGCCTATGCTTTGCTTGTAGAAAACGATACTTTACATAACCCTGATCGTCAGTATAACGAAAAACTAGATCATCAAATTTCTCTGCTTCATCCATCTCTGTAGCTAAGCGAAAAGCCACGTCACAGTTTATACCTTGTGATGCAAACAACATCAATAGTTTTAATTGATAATCATTACCGTGGAGAGATTTTTTTAATGCGCCAGCGCAATATACTTCATTTGAATTCCAAGTCTCATCCGGAATCCGATTATCATCATAAAAACGTTGCTGAGAAGATCCTGCCCTATCTGATAAACTTTGTGATTGTTGTTCTGAACTGTTGCCGTTTCCATCTTCATTTGCTCGCCACATCTTAAAATGCTTTGGTAACTTTAGATTAAAGGCACTTGATCAGATGAATATTCATTTGCGAATTGAGTTGTTTTATATGGTATCTTCCTTCCTATGTTTCTGAACTAATTTTTTCATTTTTAAGATAATCTGTTGGATGTTCAATCTTCAGCACTAATCACCTGCCAACATTTGAATGAAAAATTAATGATACATTATATACGACTATATGCTAATAAATTAAATTAAAAATAAAAGTTATTTTTATACATATATCCACATCTTATTTTCGAGTTAATTTATTTAAGTTTTTACTTTGAGCTTTATTCCATCTTATGAAATTTTTTTCTAATCTTAATATTTCCTTGTTATCATCAAATAAATTACCATTAATCTAGTAACTTATTTCACTAATAACTTAAATAAAACAACCACTTTTAGCAACCAAAATAATGCAGGGACAGGACCATTTTTTTAGAATGTTTAGAAATGAAATTTTTTTATTACAATTTCAGTGTACACTTAAATCGGCTATATTGGATTACTTTTTCTAAATTTACATACAAACTGCTTTGTGTAATTTTTTTCTAAAGATATCAAGTTTTATTTTCATAATCCTATTTTTATGCTGATTTTTCTCACGAATATACGAACTTTTTGACGCAGTAAATAATTTAATTCTTTATTACACTAACTGGTTTCACTAAAATATTTTTAAGTTCTGAACAAATCGTGATGAATGTATTGATTTTATGATGATGGGTGTATTTTTTTTTGTATCTGCAGTAAACAGCATAACTTATCAAAATAATGCTTCAATTTCGAATAAACAAGAGGTTATTTTTGTGTTTACGCCAGTGGATAAGGGATAAGCTTTTGTAAAAAAATATAAGTTAAAACTTAAAACCTATCATGTTAGTTTCAGTGGCGGTTTTGAGGGTGAGGCAAGTGAGACGGTGCCTCAGTTAAAAATTTAATAAGAAGAATTTGTTTTTTGAGTAAATTAGACATTAGTAATTATAATAATTATATTATATTTTTGTTTTATGATGTTCAGAATTTTGTCATAGAAAAATGTCAAAACAGAATATTAGATTTTAATACAAACATTATTCCGTAGTTAATAGTAATTAATAATATGGTATCAGTTTATACGGGTGTACGGATCACGAGGCACAGGTTGTTTCAGGCTAAAATTATACGCGATTTTGTTGCCCGGTGTCGACTGTTCTTGTAATCTTCTTTTGAATAATATTCAAGATCATTTTTTAGGAACTTCCTTTATTTTAATCATAAGAACAAAACATTAACAGTATTAATAACAAAACTTATTATAATTTAATTAGCCTCATTACATGGTTTATTTAACCTGACTAGATGAGATTATATATATAGACTATAAGGCTGAAGTGCTGGACTTGACTAGTTTTTTTTGAAGTTTTGTTAACTTTGTTTGCAATTCTTCTGATTCCTTTCTTTCTTGGTCTCTTTCTTTTTCAATTTTGGAGACTTTAAGATTTTAAAGAAATTTAGGTACATTTTTAAAAAAAGTGACATAAGTAACTTATTTTCTAAATAAGTGACTTAAAGTGATTCAATTTTAAAAGAGTGACTTTTAGTTAAAAAAGTAAGCATTGTAAATTGTTCTTGTAATAGCCAAAGTGTAATTTTAATTATAAAAATATATATTTTACAAATAATATGTGATAATAACTAATCAGTAATGGTGTGTATAGAAAAATACAAAATAGCAATAGCTGCTATTTATCACTGCTATTTAACCCTTTATAAGGCAGAACAAAAAAAATCATCAGATTGTTCTGAAAATTGGTATACATGCCCTATGGAGTATTTAGATTTTGGAAAAAATATTGGAACATTTTTTATTTGTTTTGCATGGTTGGAAAAGTGGTGGGATAAATAGTTTCCCTTTGCCCCTTTACCACCATGGGATTTACCGAATGGGCAATGGTAATATATTTCTCACTAATACGGTTATATAGGAAAATTTATAAGAATCTCATTGAAACTTATATAAATATAATAAAAAAATAAATACATATGTTAAAAAAAAACTCTTCAAATAGCTTACAACATTTCTGTAATGCACATTCCTGAGAAATTTATTTAAAATACATAAATAATAATAATAATGATAATAATAATAAAAAAAAAAAACAATTGAACTTCTACTTAGTTTATAGATCACAATATTATTTGTTATTAGTACTTATTACTTACTACAATATTTTCATATTCTTATATAGATGTAATAAAACTCAAGTTAATAAAAAATAAAATATATATATATATGTTTTGAATAAAAATCTACTAATACTTTTCCAATAAAATAAAACATAACAAATCTAAAAAAAAAAACACAATTAATTACCTACTTGGTATCTATAATTTACAAATCACAATATTATTACAGTCTATTTATTTCTTTACATAAATATAATAATAAAAAAATAATAATAATTATTATATATAATTTTAATAATAAAACAATATACTTCTGGAATCTTCCATATAAATAATAAAAAGTAATAAAATATAATCAGTTTTAGGTAAGTTTGTGGTAGGGTTCAAAACATTGTTTGCATAGTGTTATTTTACATGTAGTACAAATCATATTTGATCTTTTTTCTTTAGCTTTGGTGCTACACATTTTACATCTTCTATACTTATCAATGAATTTTGGCATATGATCAACACCTGTAAAATTATAATTGATAGAAAGTTTTTTTATTTTTTTATTTCTTTGTTCATGGGGGGGAAGATGTATTCTTTTTTCTGCATGCAAAATTTCCAATAAGTTCATCAGTTAGTCTTGATCTAAACTCTAATTGTGTAGTATATATTTTTTTTTTTGTTGCAACTTTCTTTATATAAAATATACGAATTAACAATAGCAGTATCCACCATGTAATAAAAAAGTTTAATCCACCACTTCCTTGACTTCTAAGAAATTGAGTATGGAGACATATATTGATCAAATTTGTCCACTCCTCCCATGTATTTATTATAATCTGATATTCCAGTAGGGCACTTTACTTGAATCCTTTCTCCTTTACTATTTTTTCTCAGTACTGCAGATGTATCTGAAGAGTTATGCATATTGCTAACAAGTGTCACTGGTTTACTTCCTCTATCCTTCCATCGCATAATACCAATATCTTCACTTTGGGAATATTCAATGTCACCAGAATTATATTTACCATCAGTTTTCATAAGGTGTTTTGGATAATACTTTTTATTCACTCTAAATGTTCCACATGCAAATATACCATCACACAAAAGTTTAAAAATTAGAGGTATACTTTAAGGTAAAAAAATTATCAAAAAAAAACACAGTAATATAGGTTTTTCAATTTCTTGGTCAAGTATAACACAATGTTTTCTCCTAATCCATACTCAAGTATTCCATTTGATTTTTTTCCAGTGTATATATCAAGATTCATTAAAAAGCCCCTTTATGAATCAGCCAATGCCCATATTTTAAAACCCCTTTTAATAGGTTTCATTGGCATATATTGTTTCATAGTGGAACGGCCCTTATATGCTACCATACTTTCATCGACTGCCAAGTATCTTGATGGGCGATATACAGACTGATAAATATTTTTCAATTGTGTTATCATAGGACGGATTTTATATAACTTATCAAATTCCAAAGAATTTCTTGATGGCATTTGAGAATTATCATTTAGATGAAGTAAACTTAAAATTTTTAAAAACCTTTTTACAGGCATGATTTTGGCTACACGTTCACAAAAAAAATTAGGATCATTTGACCAATATAATCTGATGCTAGGTAAGCTATGGTAACCCATGAAAATTAAAATTCCAATAAATGCTTTTATTTCTTCAATGGATGTGTTGATATTAACATTTTTTTGCTGACCATATAAATTTGTTTATTGAACAATTGTTTGAAATATAGGACCAATCATCAATTGAAATATGTCTACAGGTGGCATTTTATAAATATTTTGGTCTACTGGACCTTGTTCTTCTCTAAATCTAACTTCTTTAAAATTTTTAGGAGAAAATCCTGATTTTACAAAATTAAATTCATTACTTATATTTGCATTTGAAATATTGTCTTCTTTTATATTTATGAGTTCGTTTTTAAGATAATCATTATTTAGAAACATATGTACATCAATAGGTAAGTCATCAATATTAACTCCATCTAAATCATCAAGAAGTTGCTGTTTCTGAGTTGGTACATAATCTTTATCTCTATCAGTGTCATCCATTTCATCATCTGAGCTTGACATAATATCTTCTAGTATCTTCAAATCATTACGTATATCTAACAAAATAAAATTATCTATCAATTTATTTTACCAATAATTATAATTAACTAGAATACTACTTGATATAATTAGATTAAATTAATAGTAATTTTATTTATGTAAAAAATTATAT
>VUJU01006086.1:0-11473 GCA_009835225.1 Aphis craccivora
GACCTACCCAGGCAGACTTGCGCGGTTTGGGAACTACTGACTATACGGCACCTTGCTGTAGCAAGACCCACCAAGGGCAGACTTGCGCAGTTTTGTTATACGGTAAAAACAACATAACATCAACTAAGAAAATTCCACAAGTGAACAAAATACAGTCCACTGTCAAGGCACACTACAAAACATCCCTACTACCGCTCGATGCCGCGACTACCACGCCAATGCTGCGATTACCGGAGTTCGCTCGATTACCTGACACCGGTTACAGTTGGCGGCCAGAGTGACGTTCAAATCGAGGGATATTTTCGATTTGAATGTCACTCGCGAGCGTAGGGAGCTAGTGGCCACTCTGGTCGCTAATTGCAACCCGTGTCAGGTGATCGAGCGAACTGTAGTCCGGTAATCGCGGCATCAGCGAGGTAGTTGAGATAACAGAATTGAGAGTCGCGGTAGTAGGGATAACAGAAATGAGAAAAGTATCTTATATTTATACATATATAATATACCATACCAAAATACCAAATTGTGTAAAGTATTAATTACACCACGTGTGATCACCTTGCGTCCATCTATCGGCCAGGGTGCAACATACCATTTTTTTGGTTATTATTAATAAATACACAAAATAACCGCCACGGCATTATTTTTTATATTATTATAATAATATTTGCTACTTCGTCAAAATGGTCCTAATTATCACACCAATGAATATTGCGCCAGGTTGGATCGACCCGCTGCCGGAACCAGAGCTATTTTTTTTTATATATTGTATTTGTATACCATCTGGTAACTTAATTATTTATATTAGGTCTATAATTAATTTAATAATTTATTGTAATAGTCATATTGTTGTATTATTATTATTTATTGGTCACCTAATTATCTTCACGTGAGTCGCGGCAAACTTCCATATATTATATTGTAAGATTTGTCGCGGCGACAAAATATGTACTCTGAGAAACGTTAACAGTGTTGGACGTAGGTATATTGTAGTTGGATTAATATGATTTAAATATATTAAATAAATGTATGAATCTTAAAAGAATTATCTGTAGGTACTTAATTTATGATGAATTTTTTTTTTGTCGTATGGCGTATGTAGTCCAGGAGTAGGCCCAAAGGCTTAGTTCGAACGCCTAATTGGCAGAATTTCTATTGGGCACCCGTAGGTTTCTGCCATGCCCGGGGTGGGGGATGGCGGCGGTCTCTCTCTCCAGACACCGTGACTTACCTGATGAGAGGTGCCGCCCGTGACTGAGGTTCGAACCGGCGATGGTGTGCATCGCAACTGACGCCTTAGAACGCTTGGCCACTCCGTCCCCCATAGACAACTGAAATTTTTAATTTTTCTGAAATTTTTTTTTTGAAGTGTCGATAAATTTTTTTTGGCCCAATCAAAATACTTGAAAATTTTTCCACTTATAAAATATTCCTGAGCATGATACAGTATACAGTTACATAATATTTTCAATATTATAATATAATGTCTAAAATAATGTACTTTTCTATGTAAAGAAAGTGCTAAAATTCGGATCTGCACATATATACGAGTAGTTTAATGTTGCACATATAAGAATTATTAAATAGCTACGTCCTACACCTTATTAGTTATTATATATAGTCATTAGGTTGTTGTTAATATTACTTGTATATCTATAATCTATAAATAATATATACTTTTTAATTAAAAATATTGCTTTAAAAATATGTAAATTTTTTTCAATTGTGCTGAATTCCTAACGTTATTTCTTATAGGTATCGTACCTAATAATAAATATAATTAGGATTTATGACAATGATCCTTATAATATCGAATATTTGAATGCACTGCAGCAGTGCGCGCGTTTTTCTAATCTGTAGTGTAGTTTTTTAGTTTTTTTAGCGACTTGCACAGAACGACACGCCCAATTTTTTATTCCGAGAATCATAATCAAATTTCAAGTGTATAGTCTTACAATTGTTGTCTTAGTGGATGAATTGTTTTGTTTCCTATCCATTTTATACATCTGCAATGTAAGTATATAGTTTCGAGAATTTAAGTCAACGCTTCAATAGGTACCTATGTATTTATGCGTTTTATATGTTTTGGTTAGTTAGAAAATAATGATATCAACAGTTTACTTTTAAATTTTACTTATTTTAGATGTTGAACGGAGTGATCAATGTATTAATTAACAATGATGTGCTTGTGTGTTTTTTGTGTTTATATGTCAAAAAAATTGGTTCGATTCTTAACTTTGAGTATTGTTACACAAATAGTAAATTGTACGTAGTCTGTACTTTAATATGGCCAAGAATAAAAATTGCCAGTATTTTTCAAAATAAAAAAGTTAAAGAATTTTTACGTAAATACAGTTTTTGACAAATCGATTTTGTTTTTTTGGCTTAACTTAAAAACGAATTATCGTAGATACTTTGAATTTTTACAACATTTTAAGATTATTTTCTGTATAAAGCATAATTTCCAAAATATTTAAAATTTTTTTAAGCTAGTTATGGATATTTAAAATTTTCCATTTTTAAAATTTTGTTTTTATACATGTCGATAAATATTTATTTATTGGATAACAATACTTGAAAATGATATAAGGTTCTTTATAAGTTGTATGTTTATAAATTAAAAGATATCAACAATGTTTTTTTAATATGAGTTTAAATAATATTTAGGTAACAACAAAAATAAGAATTTATTAGCGAAAAAAGTTAATGTCCACAGTAAATCTCAAAATCACAGCAATAGACTAACATAACAATATGAAAACCACGAGATGATGGCATATTATTGTATTTTATCCACTGTAGTAAAAAAAAAAATTGATATAACTTTGAAACTTAAGGGTTTGATATTATAAGCTTACGCGTAATATATATATATATAGAATACGCGTATACATCTCCCGGGGTCTATGATAATATACTGCTCGCATAATCATAATAAGTCTCACGGGCATCGCTAAGCAGAATGACTATAATGATTATTATTTGACTAACTCACTGATTGATAGACGTCTGAACAATGATAGATTGATGCTTGCAATTTACACGGTATATATTCGTAAAATCGTACCACAAATTTAGTGTGCAATAAGAAAGCATTTTACAAAATTCGCATTTAAAGTGGTGCTTGAACAACTTTTTGGAAAATCAAAATGGTCTATGCAAAAAAAAACTTAGTGAATCATTTTATAGAATTGGCATTTTTAACGGGTAATGAAGTGCACAGGGTCAGCTTGTACAGTATAATTGTCTAAATATTTTTACTATTTTTGAGATACCTATTAGTTTTGAAATTTTTATTTTTATTTTTTATTTTTTTTGAAATAAACAATCTGTACAGTTTGCACAATAAGCAATTGAAATTTTTTTTATTTAATTTCTTTTTAAATGATAAAAAATCATTCGCTTTGGTCAATATTCTTGAAAATTGTATACTATAAGATTCAAGTTGTTCTTAAACCTATATAAACATATTAAAAATGGATTGGCACAACTTTTTCATATGAATTTTAATTTCAAACTTTTACAAAATTTGTTAAAACGTACAAACTATTAGCATCTTGTAGTAAATATTTTTAAAATGTACTTTTTTTATAGATAAGGCTTAAAAATTGATTAAGTTTCACATCATAAATAGTTCATACTGAAACCAAAAAATTTAAAAATTATATAAGTATAATAGTTTGTATGAAATTGAATACTAAACTATGGTATTTAAACTATGAATAACGTTATTAATTATTTTGTTATAATTCAGAAGTATTCATTGGGACATAGAATTTTTATGTTTTTATACTATATATTGACACAATGACATTTTTAAATCTAATTTTTTCGACCACAATTTTATCAACCTACTATATTTTAATATACGAATAGTAAAATAATCAAATTAATACCTACTTAGTGCTACGTAGTGCAATTGTTATATTATAATCTAATCTAGCGTCTTCGGTCAGAATTGTCTTTTGTGTATACAATGATGTATTTATTATTTAAATCAAATTTTATAAATCCATAATATTATAGTGACATACTTTATTACTTATATACCTACTTTACAATTGTGCGGTTCAGCGATATACACTTGCCCACCTTAGGTAAATGATATATTATGCACATTAATCATTATTATGTTACACCTAGACAATGCTATACCCACTATCACACATTCGCACGCACTAAAACGTTTTTACGATAATTGCTAACTGTGATAGGCACGTCACCTGAAACGATTGGTTGAACATATAATATACCAATATGATATTACATTAAATAAGTCATACTGAACATGGATTATCTATGGTTTATTTACGTTACCTATATACTTATATTAAAATGATTTCAGTATATGTTTATACATACTACACGTTCAATGTTCACCGATTACACCACTTTGACCGTTACGATACACATTATTACGGAGCAGCGTTTCCGCATTTGAAACTTGTTTACAAACTGTTTAGGAAGCGATAAAATATAATAATATGCAAGTTTCACATTATCACGGTTTAATGTAGACAATGTAGTATTACTATACATATAGATAGAAATCTCGAAAGATAATACAGTTTGAATTTTAGTCATTAAAGAACGGATTTACAAAATTAATATTTAAACGCATATTTTTATTTTAATAAGATATATTGAAATCTAATGAAAAATGTGCGCAATCTTATTATATGGAAAATATATTTTTTTTTTTAGAATGTAATATAATATGATAATATTATATTCTGGGTGTACCTATACTTAGATTTTAGCTTTTAGTTTTGCTTACTCTATTTCCAGTTATCCAATTCACCTTTTTGAAAAACAAATATTATTATTATTATGATAACTGCAGTAAATAATATTATACATTTATACAATAACATTATTAATATCAGTTGATACAACGATATATTAACTTATTTTTTTTTCAAATGAGAACTAACTTTTTTTCTGTAAGTTATTAAACTAATTTAGTACTTATAAATCTAAATAATTGAAACTATGGTTTTAAAGTGTTTTAAAGATTTTCAATTATTAAAATATCTTAACAAATACTTTAAAGAAAAAAAAATGGTGGTGGCATTGCTCACTTTATTAATATTATTAACTTACTGAATAAATATTGATGTAAATTTGTATTTATTACAAGCAATAGCCATTTGCAAATATTTCGACTTAGTATAGAAGGGATAGAGGAAATTCCCACACAGAAAATATAAGGGCTATAGCCCCCAGCCCCTCCCCGCCAAAAATAGAATTTAGTTGCGCCTGTAGATAAACTATATACGTTTGAAATTAAATACAACTGAAATCGTTATCTTATTTAAATATCTAATTTCATAAAAATATGAATTAAAAATCATATACACAGTTACATGCTCATTTAAATATGTATATGCGGTTCGCATCGTCGAACCTAAAAGGACCTATATATAGGAGATCTCGAGATAAGTCTTTTTCAGAAGTGATTTAAAAGAGTTAGAGCGAGTACCGATATCAGAAATAACTTAAATTAATTAGACACTTAGAAAAATGTTCAATAAAAAAAATACTTAAATTATTTTATACTACCTACAAGTTAGGTACTTCATATTTCCACACACGGTTGTTTGTACGTCAACCTCTACTATACAAAAATAAATTGTATAAATTTATGAGGAACCTATTCTTAAATTTTTAAATTATTATGATATTATAATATAATTATATTGAAAATAAATTTACTAAAAGAAGTCAAAAATTGTATGTATATAAATAGCAATAAAAGATAGGTAATCATATTATATAAAAAATGTTATTTAAAAATTTAATGAAAAATCCAAGTCTCAGTTATTCGTTTGTGAATAACAAAAATAAAGGAAACCTGAAATTTTATTATTTATGCAAAAATATTCTCGTCTCATAAGTTTGTTATGCTTTAATTTTTCCAATTATTATGAAAAATATTTGAAAATTTTTATTTTTGACTCTTCAAAACATCAACTAGATCAATTTGATACATAAATCATTCTCTAAAATGAAAACTGAAGTGTTTTTATTGCTTAATTGGATAATTACAGACACAATTATATATAAATAAAAACACCATTATTTTAAAACCAATATATTCATTGCTTCGCCAAGAATCTAAAATAAGCAAATATAAAAACTTATTAATAGTAACGATTTTAAAAGCATATTTTTGTATTTAACAGTTATCGTAATCAAAAAAATGCATTGCTAAATTGGTCAGCTGGCAAGTTGTTGTAAGAAGTGGAGGATGGAACTCGGACAAACCTTGACCAGTAGATGGAATTCTCCTCCACCAATTCAATCGCCAGAACCACCATCATACAAGTTTATTGATAGATTTAATCGTTTGAAAACTACATATTGGAATAGAGGATATGCAATTTTTTTACTTGCATTTATAGGTAAATTGTAATACGATTTTAATAAGAATGTATTTCATAGACAACAATGAGTCCTATATGCAATTACGTTAAATTATTTCATTAAATGAAGTTTCGTTTTTAACATTTGATACTTGACAATATTCTGATGGTTTAGTAGTCTTCAATGGTTATTAAATATTCAAAACTTGATTCTTTAATTTGGGTGGAAAGGTTTTTTTTAAAAAAAAAATAAATTCCTACAAAAACTAAGCACGGTGCTTTATAACCAAATTTTGAAACAGTATATGTTGTAATAATAATAAGTACAAAACACATATTTTATCTGTAATAATTTGTAAATAGGTAAATACAACCACGTCTTTATATTTTATGGTCGTTTTAATAATGATTATTTAATAAATATTACTTTGTATGTCTATTTTGAATTTAACTTTAGATACAAAGATATTAAATTTAATTTACAATGATTTTTTTTTATACAGGTTATACTATTCAAGGCAGCCAATTACAATTTTGTTTAAAGATTTTTGAGTCTATGAAAGAAATGGATAAAGTAAGTGTCTATTTTACCGAATATAATTGAATATTTTGTAATTACTTTTGATATGTCGCTGATAATACCTAATTTTAAATTTATCCATAATGTTATTTTATTAAAATTACAGATACATTTTACCATTTATAATTACGAATACTACTATAACTCTGGATTTGAAATCGGTTTAATACCTGGTGGAGTTTTAGTCACGGTTTATCCAGTTCACAAGTAATTAACTGATACTCATATGATATAATTATAATATAGGTATATGGTTAGCTTAACCAGGTTAGGATTTATATGCAATAAAAAATAAAATATGTGAATTTAAATTTGATCTAATATGTTAATACAGTAATACATATTCAAAATAAAATCTTTACATTGTATATATTAATTTTAAATAAAAAATTATGAAAATAAATTTGCTTTTACTCCTGAGTCTTAAAACAAAATTATTACAGAACATAACTAACCAAGATAAAAAAGGAGTGGTCAAGTGAGTATCTAACGCTCTGCTGTATAGTAGGCCACTTTAATGGATGTATTAATTAATTTGAATCCAATGATAGGTACCATTGTATACGAAAAACGATTCTGAACGGAGATGATTTGTCAGCCTAGGATATAATCTCCAATGGAAGGTGAAAATGCCAATCTAAATAACTGGGGACATTTTCAAGTATCTATGACTTATACTTTTTGAATAGCAACAAATATTTGAAATCGTTTGAGGATAAACCGTTATTGTTACGTAATTTCGTAAATATTTAAAATACAAACGCTCATAACATTTTTCTTTTAATGACGCTTCGAGTTTTCTCTATAGCTATTTGAAGGAAAACGTATGAAAAACTTAATGTTAAATTTTTTAACTTTAATTATAAATTAAAAAAATTTTATGAATTTTCAACTACAAAATTACTTGCAAATTTTCACGATTTTGACAGATTTCGTTAAAATTAAAAAAAAAAAAATGCTCGGA
Organism: Aphis craccivora; assembly: GCA_009835225.1. Taxonomy (NCBI): domain Eukaryota; kingdom Metazoa; phylum Arthropoda; class Insecta; order Hemiptera; family Aphididae; genus Aphis; species Aphis craccivora. The sequence continues at coordinate 7,907 of VUJU01006086.1, forward strand.
AAAATCGAAATATTTTGAAAATTTAACCGTGTATAGATAACGCTAATATAAACATTTGGTGAAAATTTCAAGTATTTACAGTGATTCGTTTTTGAGTTACAACCATATAAAAAACCTTTTTTTATTTTTTGAAAACTGTTGGAGAATTCTTTTTTTGACCTCTATAATGCCACTAAGTATAAACACTTTGCCATTAGAAACCAAAACCCCGAGGTTTGAAATTGAAGCATTATTTCGATAAGTTATGCTGTACACAGACAAAAAAAAAATGTTTATCATTGTAAAGTCAATAAATTCATCACTGTTCAGAATCTATAATTCTAATTTCTCTATTATCTGTATTATGCGATTTTTTAAAACCTCCACCAATTAAATTCCAATTATGAAAAATATATTAAATTAGTGTATATAAATCCTAACCCTACCTAATTTTAAAGTTATATTATAATGAAGCGTGTTGTCATAATGATATGTTTAGTATTTTAGGGATTTCCGCCATCATATCGTCGATTTGTCATATAATTTTGGTCATGAGTATAGGTTACTTAAACGCCGACTCACAAATTTTCTTAGGATTTTGTATAGGTACAACAATGGTAAAAATATAAATATTTATTGTGAAGTTTTTGTTGGGTAGAGTTATAATAGTGTATCAATGCATTATTGTCCTAGGCCACGGTTTTTGTGGCAATGCATAGAATTTGGACATATTGGGTTCCACTGAATAAACAATCAGTACGTCACGTTCCAATTATATTATGCGTTTTGATAGGCGAATACAGAAGAATATACATTTCAAATTTCCATGTACATGTCTCTAGTTCATTAATTCTGTTTACAGGTATACCTATAATACTTATATTGCGATATTTTACTATTAAGATAATAACCATATTTTATGTACCATTTAAAGTTTTATTAGGCGTGATCGTGTTGGCGTGGTATCTTCTGTGGATGTACGTGATCAACAATGAAAATCGTTCTCAGATTCAGTATCGTGGCTCGAATTTGATTGGAGGTGTGAACTACTCAAGATGTTCAACTGGAATCTCTGGTGTTTTACCAACCCTGCCAAACGTGTTGGAAATTCCATGGAAGTCATTTTGTACTTCAATGCCCGTTATTGCGATTGTCTTATCATTTACCTGTATTGATAATTCCATTGATAGTAAAGTAAGTGGTTTATTTTAATACACTGCGAAGTTTTTATATTTCTGTTTTAAGGAAATTAATATATATTGTGTTAAAACAATTTTTTAACAATACAGTTTGATTTGGATTTGACTCTAAGGAAACATACAATTATTTGGTTAATACTTTTTACCTTTCTGACCGAATTAATTCCAGAAATAACTGTATCATTTTCTACCACCAACGTCAGAAAGTTTTGGAGTTGCACATACTTCGTTTTAATCGGCATACACTTTTTTCTCAGAGGTTTTTCGTTCATAAACATAGAAAACAATAAAATATTGTTAATGACATTTAAAGTAATGAAATATTTTAGTCTTTTTGGTAAGTTTAAACACTTAAGAAACATAAAATATTGAAAAGATTTTTATAGTGTTATAAATTCGACATTCGTAATAAAATGAATTTTTTTATAGGATTTTATGTCAACCATTTGGATATTGCACCACAATATGCCAGTGTAATTTTTGGAATCATATATACCGTAAATTACATATCCTTAAATTTTTTGAACCCTATCTTGGTCACATTATCCGGTTGTAAAGTAATAAAATATACATTTTAAATTCTTAAAGTTATGAAACAAAATTAATCGCCATAATTATATTCGAACAAACAGGCCAATTATGATATCCTGATGGCGGTAAAATACTTAGCGGTGGCATTGTTCTATGCCAATTACGCTTCGGCAAAACTACAACCGTGGGCAGATGAAGTTGTGGAAGAAAATCAACGAAACATGATCGAAAATGTTCCTGATGTAGCTATATAAAACACCGTTTGAGCAGCAATGAATTAAATTTAAAGTTAAAAGTTATTAAAATAAAATTTTAATTAGGTATACCATTTTTAAAGTTTAATAAATAGTAGTTATACTAATACAATAATAGATTGTGTCCTTCAAAAAATGTATGTATTCAAATTAATTTTAAAAAAGTGCAGGAACTTTCATACTTTAATCGATCATGAAATCCAATAAAATAATGAAATTAAATATGTATTTTCCTACCTAATCATTACTTTAAGTGATAAACACATTTTTGAACATTTTTCTAATTATAATAATTAAATTCATTATTAGAAATTTTAAGTTTTATTTTAAATAGATAATTAATGTTGTGTTAATTCTTACTCTTCATGTATTGGAAAAAATAAGTAATCTTTTTCAAATACGTTTATTTTTTTGTCCATCTTTCTACTCGGCTATGCCTTATTATTGATGGTGTGTTGTGTGCTGGATAATTTGTTTCATTATACGATTTAGTCAGAGCCGTATAAAAGTGTGTACTAAATACATATGTTCGTTTTTTATCTTCCTCCGTAAGTTGTTTATGATACCAATAACTATAGTATAAAAAACATTTTTTATAATATAGTGCATAACTATTATTTATAAAATTTGAATTGAAAACACTTATTTCAAATAAAATTCAAAAAATTAGCATGGGGGCAGTGTGGTGCAGTGGTACACAAGTTGGCCACGACGCGCGCAGTCACCAGTTCGAACCCGGCTCAGTGCAAAAAATATTCTGCAGAATTTTCTGTAGTCTCTCTCCCCCCAGCCGTCGTTCTGGTTGCCTACTCTGCCCCCCACCGGACCCACTCCACTGGGAGTGAAGTCCACACACATGTGAATATTCTCTTCCTAAGAGAAGGGGGTACAAGTGCTACACACTGCACTCTACCCCTCCCAAGCGAAAAGACTTCGATAAAGACCCACACGGTCGTTTCGATAATAAAAATTGAAAAAAAAAAAAAAGTTATAAAAAAACTTACGGATCTGTCTGGCTCACAAGAAACAGGTACTACTATTAAAACAGTTGGTGATATTGACACAGCTAAATTACCTATAAAACATTCAACAATTTTAAATTGTTTTAAATATTTCATAATTATAATAATATTTATATTATATTGCAGCTAATAATATAGTATATTATAAATGTATACAATAATATACATGTATAATGTATTCAATATTATATACCTCTAGAGTATAGACCAAAGTGTACACAATATATTATATACACATAAATATAATTAAAAATTTTTAAATATAAATTCATTTATTGATCTACATAATTATCTACTTTTTTTTGTAATTGTTATATTCAATCATCATGCAAATGAAAATTTGTTTACCTAATTTTTTACAAATATATCAATGTTTCGATTCATGTGATGTGAAAGATATAATAAAGTATATACTTAACAAATATAAATAAAACAATAATACTATTCCTATTAATCAAATAATTCATTGAGTACCTAATCAATACAATAATATTACCTAATGATAAATATGAAATAGCTAATAAATTCATAAACTATTTCAATATAGTTGATACAAACATTGCTAAACAAATAAGTGACAAT
>VUJU01006088.1:0-11471 GCA_009835225.1 Aphis craccivora
AATTGAATACAAGATTTTTCATAAGTTTAGCTTACAATAATTATAAAATAACTTAAATTTTGACGTATTCAGGCCATTAAAACATAAACCACCTTTTTCACCAACCATTCGAAATTATATTCTATGCTGACAAATCATCTCCATTCAGAATCGTTTTTCGTATACAATGATACCTATCATTGGATTCAAATTTAACACTCCTATATTGTATATAAGAATGATCCATACGGCACCTAATGTACAGCAGAGTGGTATCCACTTACCCACTTTTTTTTTATGTATTATGAATTGTCTGTGATAAAATTAAAATTGTTCAATTAATATTAATGGATACTAAATATTAGTACAAAAACGAAGATAGATACATGAAAGAATAGTTTATGATTTTCGTGGTTTTTGACTTTTTTTTGTTTCCGCACGAAATATATAGCAGGTAAAATTTAATAAATATAAATCACTGTTGAGTATGTACATAAGTTTCTACATATAAAAAATTTATCTATAATATGTCAATTCCTATACGGATTTAAATTATAACGATTATAAATTTATTTTCCAGTTTTCCACTTTGTTTAGATTTAAGACAACTTAATAAATTGGTGTGGTTAAAATTTCTTTGTTTTTGTGATTTTAAAAAGAATCTAATCTATTTTTTAATTGAATTTTGTCCATATTTACCTTATGACTATATCCTACTTTAGGTATATAGACTACTTAGGTATACTGGCTAATGGCTATTACCTACAATGTATATGTAGTTCACGTATATACGTGTATTTAAAATAATAATAATAGGTATAAATTACATTTTTACGGTTGATCGCGAAAGCTCAAATTCTTAACATAATCATAGCCGGTGTGCTTTTTAGAATATTTTTTATTTCGCTTAACAAAAAGAAATTTAGTTCGTTTTTGTAATTGTATTTCATGAAAGTTAGTCCTAATATTCAAATAATACTGAGTTCAAAAAAATGGATCGTCCATATTATTTATTGTATCATAAATAATGAAACGGACCTGCGAACCACATTTATTGTTACTATTATCATATATTATACTGTCTATTGCAGGCTATTACTTGATTACATGATGTTAGCTAGAGTTATAAAGATAAACTTAGATAGAAATGTATTTCATTTTATCGCCAAATGAAAATCATACATTGCATATATTGATATATTTTTGTTCGTGTATGAGTTTACGTATCGGTTTACTTTTTTTTCGGTTTATTCATGTAGGACTTTCACATTATGTAAACCCTTTCCTACTTTATGTTTCGAGTGAGATCTTACCAAACTTCAAAATGCACTGGAAAATTTTGACTTTTGCCCTCTTAAAGAACCAAATAGATCTAATTTTTTTTTCAGAAACCCTCTCAAAATAGAAAATAACTCTCTTAAAAGATGATGATAAATAGAAAAACACTATCATACACGCCATTGTAAAATAAATACATTCATCACTCCGCTCAAAATCTAGAATGTTTAATAAAAAATATTATTTAAAAGTACACATATTATATTACTTATTTAGGCAAATAATGAAAATACCTTAGGTATAACTACTATAATACAGACATACAGTCCATGAATTTTTAAAATTTTTTTTCTATATAAATGAACAGATTTTATTATAGCCTATAGTGACCTATAGTGACTGCATCATTATTCAATTGAAAATGTTTTTTTATTTTTATTTTTGAAAAAATCCTCATTTTTTTCTTTCTCTTTTTATAGTTATATTATAATTTATAATAAGTGATAGTAATCAAAATTCAATTTAAACGGCCTTCGTTATAGTTTTATATATATTAATTCATTGAATTATAAATTATAAACGAAATCGGTTAAGTTATTGTCTATTGTTTTCATAATAAGCTATAACTCTAGTAAAATAGAGTATAGCTAGAAAGTGGGTATTATAGTTGTACCTATTCAATACAAATTATTACCATAAATTCTTTCTGAAAGTTAATTTAATAAGCATATTTTAAATTAGAGTAGTTCAGTAATTTTAATTTAATTAACAATAAAATGTAATATTAATTTGCATAAATTAAGAATTCTTATTATAATCTTGAAGACATATAGTGAGATATATATATAGAGACATGTAGTTAATAACGAACTGTATTGTTTTGAATATAATTAATTAAAAGTTATAACATTTTAATATAGTAGATTCAAACAGACAATAACTTACACATTAATATTTATTACAATTTTTTATAGTTAAAAGGAATTTAAAAAAAATATATTTCATTTTACAACATTTAACTTTTTTTTCTAATATGGTAAAATTATATTTATCTAACTGTTAATAATAACTCATAAATAGTTATATGATATTTTTGATTTAAGATTGCATATCTTTATAGTTCATTCACATCCAAACGCTAAAGATACTAATCCTATATTACAATATTTATCTTCATTCATAATTTATTATATTCAATTATAATCATAATTCATGACACATATTAATGCTATCTAAAGATATTTATTACATAGTTTATTTTATTAAAAAACAATGTTCGACCAACTATGTTAATATTTAGAATTTTATAACATAAAAAGTAGTAAGTTCAATAAAATATAAGTTATTTTAATTCGTAACTTCTTAAATAAAAATAATAGTTATTCAATATTCGTATAAGAATGTTATTTTAGAGATTATACATTTTTAGATACTTTAAAGATGTTTAGCGTAATCAAGACAAACGAAGTGGAACTCTTATTATAAAATACAAACTTGTGCTGTGCAGTTTTTTATATAAAAATAAAAAATACGTAATAGCAGTCTGAAAAGATCAAATTAGTTGACGGGTGAGTGAATTATAAAATTGATTAAGTATAAAAGATCAAAAAGTCTCCACGTAATTTAAAAAAATATCTCGTGACGTGTTTCCAAGCTCTATGTTTACATTATAAAACTCTGTGTAAGAGTTTAACACTTGACAAAACTCGAAGTTGTGCACACAATATTTCTCTACAGCCGAAAATTATTTAATTTTTAACCATGGATAACATTTGAAAAAAAGGGGTCGATATTTTTTTCTTATTCTGATTATAGTCAGAATTTGTATTGCTGTCGATCATTAACTTTTAGGTATATGATGACGTGTAATAAATAAGTACAATAATGTTATAAGTACTAAAATAATTAAATTAATTTATTGGTTGGACGTGAACATTTTAATTTAACTTGAAGACATTTCGGTTGTTGTAACGAAAGTGAAATTATTTTAATCCATTGCTTGTTTTTAGTATCATTTATTAAATAACACTCCTTATTTTTTCGTTAAAGTGTGATTTTTATTTTTTGAATTCTTAGAATTTCATCATTGTGACTTAATTATATTACAATAAACAATGCAATAAAAGATTAAATTTAAATTTAAAAGTATACATCTTTAAAATAAGTTTAATTGATGTAATTTAAATTAGTTCAGAATCAATTAATATTTTGGTAATATAGTACCTATCAAAATATTATCAGTATTTAATATTTATTTTTAATTTTTCGGGGTCGATTTATTTATCTTATATATAGGTATACATATATCTCAAGTCGTAACAGAATAATTATATTTCTCGTTGAATGATTATTATTCATAGTTGTATAATAATTATTAATCGTATGACACGATTATTCATATAAGTCATAATATGGTTTTAAGACACATAATATAATATTAATGTTGTTTTAGATCCGCCATTGTTCTTAGTTAAACTAACTATGAAATTTTGAATTTCTGCGCATGCCAATATTGACCATTAATTTAATTTTAATATATAGTGACCCTCTACCGGACATAGTTAATTTTAATGCGAATTTTCTTCTCTATACAAGTGCATCGGCAGAAAAAATATGCGTTTGCGTTGCAGCTGATATATTAATACAATAGGTAATGTTATTAACTTTGTTTTCAAGCTTATAAATAATGTACCGTTGTAAGTATACAATAATAATATTATTAATAACTGTCTACCGGAATATAGGTATCCCTATACTCGCCTCACGTCTTACTCAAAACAGCGTATAATACAAATATGATACCTATACGATTTAATAAAATATAATATGGTGTGGAATATCATTCGGAACTTTATATTTTAAGTACAATAAGGATCCAAGACAATATTGTGTGTTGAGCGACACGACGCTACATATTTTGGCCAAGAAAAACGAATCGAAAAAATATATGCCTTTACATCATTCATCACCACGGAGCCTAACATAAAATATTTAATGATCAATAGGTCTGTACCGTAGTATCGTTGTGGTATATGCACAATTAAATTAATAGTATGCTGTAATAATAATAATAATAATAATAATAATAATAATGACTATTATTATGCGCCAGACGGAGGGAAGAAGAAATAAAGAAAAAACAACTCATCGGAAATCGAGACGAACACACGTGGGAAACGAATCGTGATGTGCTAGTAAAGTATATATTATAATATTCCAAGTATACAGCTGCAGATTCCGACGAAGCGTAGCATATTTTTACCACGTTGCGGGTTTTGCGGAGCTTCTTCGACTTGGAATAATTTCACTCGTTAACTATATTTTATATATTATTTATTGTTTTATTTATATTATATCTATTACTCATAATTATTGTAATGTTTAGTTCTGATTATAAATTGAAGCGTAAGAATAACACTAAAACGTAGATAAACATCCTGCTCTGTATAAAGTAAATTTCGAGTGTACCTCGTAATTGAGCAGGTCACTGTAATTGATGTATGGCAATTAAATTCACTGATAAATCAGAAAAACAAATAAATTTACGCCAAAACTACGTAGAAAGCTATTGCAGAAGTAATTTAATTTCATCGTTTTTAAAAAAAAAAAGTGATGGTAAAATATAAACTAAGGGCGTAATGGGTATTGAATAATTTTACAACACTGACGATTTAAGACGTACAATTGTTATTTGTAAATTATTACTTCGTAGTTATATAATATGTAGATATAAATAGAGAACGAATTCATTCTGACTGAGTAATTATTGTCCGTGGTATAATACATAAATAATATCAACGACCAATAAATTAAGTATCTAGGTTAGGTTATACATTAATTGCATAATAAAAAAAAAGAATAGCTCGGTTTGCAATGAATTATACTGAAGCAACTCGTACAGACAATAATTTGGTGTCGCATATTTTTACATACATTTTCGATAGGTTTTTAATTACTATTGTAAGCATTAGCCATTAGGGTACGTTTGTTTTCAGATATTAGTCAAGGATGCCTGCTCAGTATACATCGAAATAATTAAAAAGTATTTCAATATATGTATAGTTTATATACGAGTATCGGAGTGTATGAAATATTATAATACAAGTATGCGCTAATACTAATCAGTAACTACCTATATAGTACCATACTGTTAAAACGATATTGTCTGGGTCATAAAATTGTTCACCAGTAACAAACAACAATAATACAGTTGTATACATTAAAAGTATAATATGTATATAAAATATTTTTATTTTTTAATTATCGTTTCGAGCTAATAATGTATTAAACCAAACCCAGGCGGAAATAACATTTATAATGCACTGGCAGAGGTGCATTTTCAATGAAAGTAGGTAGGTACTGGGGGTTTTTACTGGCGAGTTTCTGAGTCGTGTATTAAATTATGTTTTTTTTTATTTTTGTATACCTATCTGACATTACCCGTAGGAACAGTAAGAATATTTTAATCTCTAACTTTGTTGGTGTCTTTGGTTAGCGAGGTACTTTAGGAGGTCAAAAGTATACAATTCCCAGTCCCTACTTTTCAAAATAATTTAAAAGTTATATAAAAAAAAATATATATTACGGAAAACACTTTACTACAAGAATAATGGCGCAACATCAGTTTTCTATAACATCGATTTCTTATTTTTATTGTAATTCTAAAATAAAAAACCATAGGCTTGAAAATAAAATAATTATAACAATTATAAGTATTTTCTTGATGTTATGTAGGTACAATAATTTACTAGAGCAAGGACTTTCATACAGTCGCAAATTATTTCTGGTTAACTTTTTCGTATGCAGAATAAATACACAATACATTTCACAATGTTTGTGATCAAAAATTCGAAGTTTTTAATGTATATTTTGACATTTTTGGGTTTAAAGAACATATTTTTTGATTATAAGAGCATATTTGATGATTTTTTTAGTTCATGAAAGCTCTTGCTCTAACAATAACAATATTTGACTCTTTTTATCTATTTTGAAAATTTAATATGAAATGCACGGTAAGTTATCAAATACAATTCAATCAAAAGAAAACAGTTATTTAGATTTTGTATAGTATAATTTACCTAAATTTTATAATGCAACGAATTTCAGCACTTTTTTTTTTTGCCTAAAGCTATCAATTCGATTAATGTTGTCTTGGGAATATGAATATGTTTAAATAGATATTTCAGAGTTCTTAAAATTTTTGTTATAAATGTTATATTATTATTAAAATAATTGTTTAAATAGTTGGAAAGTTATGAATATTAAATATCCACATAAACTTGAAATATTATATGGTATGGATAACACGATTAAATACGAAGACAATAGAGGAGTAGTTCTTAACCTCTTGTAGATCACGGACCCCTGATAAAATTTTTTTAGATACCGCGGACCCCATAACCAATTTTTTTCGAATACCTTTTTTTTTTATATCTCAAGTTAACATAACCAAAATTATAATAAATATTTTGTATTATAATTACATAAGGAGACATACACATTTATAATTATATCTCGTCACGACGTATTAAGGCTGCCGCGGACTCTAGACACGATGAGTATCGTGTACCCCAGGTTAAGAACCGCTGCAATAGAGTAATACACATAGGTCAGAGAAAGATAGAAAGAGAATAATTCAATAAAAAATAAAATAAAAGTTATTGAATCAAATATTTGACAAATTGAATGGGGTCGTATTAAATGAATCTAAATCTTTAGTTAAATTATTACCCGCAGACTACAGCATATTATTTGTAGGAGTATAATAGAGTAATGCAATTTGAAGAAGTAGGTGACGGATAAAATTTCGAATTATTCCACGAATCAAATTGGTTTACTCTAAGATTTAATCGCTCGAGAATTTCTAGAATTCTCTTCAATATAAAAAAATAGGAATTTTTTTTATATTATTATGATATGATATGATAAATAAGCTATGGTGAAAAAATTATGTAATTCAGTGGTTATTAATAACCATTAATAATTTATTTTGGGAACAAATACTTTAAATTAATGTAAAATATTATAGACCTCTAAGTTAAACAATTGATTTGAGGGTAATGTGGTAGTATTTTATTTTATTAATCCAAATTCAATTATCTACTAAAAGTTCATACGAATGCCAAAACGGAAAATAGAATAAAAACTTGTTACAGTCGACTCTCGATAACTCGAAATTCAAAGGGGAATAAAAATTCGAGTTATCAAAAACTTTTAAAAAGTATGTTTTTATTTTTAAATAGTTTTTACATTAAAAAAATTTAAAAAAAATGTTTTCTTACATTCTCATTTTTCTGTCAAGACATTGTTGAACCCATTTTAATAAACAGAATTCTATATCAGAGTATTCTTCTTGTTTCATTTTCATCAAGTTGCCGGGTTTAAATAAAGTTAAAAATTTAATTTATTAGTTTTAAATTATAGATTTTTAAAATAACATCTTTATTTTTTTATTATTGTAGACAATGTACTCGTTGGAATTACAAAATCTTTGGCTATTTCAGGTTTTTTCTTTTTGCCTTTTTCGATAATTTTAAGTAAGTTAATTTTTCTGTAATTGATAATGTTGTTAATTTTGAGCCATAATAACCACTGTATTAACACTGTTACATACACGATCAATTATTAAACGAACAGACGATATAAAACTAAACTGAAATATGTTGTATGAAGTTACCAAGGTATAAGTTACAAATATTTAGTTGACTCTAACAGGTTTTACAAAATAAGTCATAAATGAAAAATAATCGCCTTGATAAACTATTTTTAGTACTAAATTTTGATAAGAAAATTCGAGATATCTACAATTTGTCAAATCAATTTTCGAGTTGACATGATTATTTAAACATTAAGTGTAATTGTTTTTTGAAGGGGAATATTAATTATTTGAGATATCGAGAATTTCGAGTTATCAAGGTTCGAGTTACCGAGAGTCGACACTTGACTGTATTATATTCTACTGAATGTAAAATTTCAGAAGAGCAGGCGTATATTTTTAAGTTATCCCGTATAATTTTAGGGGGTCTTTAAGTGATAAAAACTGAGTTAAGTTCAAACAATCATCTACCTTATTTATATCACGTGACAAATGATTATAATTATTATAAAAACTGCTTAATTTAACATGTTTTTAACGAACTATCAAACCTTTTTTTACTTTTATTTATTTTTTTTTTTAAATGAACGCTCATCATACACACACAATAAACATATTTTATAATTTTAACAGAAAATAAAAATCTATGGAGTAGTTTAGTTTTGGACATTAAAAATTAAAAACGTAATAAATTATTACCTACAAGCAAAAAAAAAACACATAACAGCTACACTTCAAGCTCACAAAATCATCAGATAAGAGCTTTGTGAGCGAACGACTCATTTTACTGGTTTTGCTGATACGATTTATCTTATTGTGCATTATACAACATGGTCTGGTGAGTTGTTCATTGTCGGTAATTGGCGAACCTCTGATTGCTCACGTCTCATGGCTTTTCTCTTGCGTGAGTTCGGTGGTGTACTGTTAGATGACCATTATTGGTGAATAATTTGCCACAAACGTTACACAAGTATGGTTTCTCTCCTGTGTGCGTTCGACGGTGTGCTGATAGATTACCACTCAAATTAAACGATTTGTCACAAAAATTACACGGGTATGGTTTTTTTCCAGTGTGTGTTCGGCGGTGTACTGTTAGAGCACTATTATTGGTGAATGATTTTCCACATACGTCACACGAATATGGTTTTTCTCCAGTGTGCGTTCGCCGATGAACCAACAGGTTATAGCTGCGGGAAAACGATTTGCTACACTCGTCACACGAATATGGTCTTTCTCCAGTGTGCGTTCGGCGGTGTACTGTTAGAGCACTATTATTGGTGAATGATTTTCCACATACGTCACACGAATATGGTCTTTCTCCAGTGTGCGTTCGGCGGTGTATTGTTAGAGCACTATTATTGGTGAATGATTTTCCACATACGTCACACGAATATGGTCTTTCTCCAGTGTGCGTTCTTCGGTATACTGTTAAATTACTATTCCGAGTGTCCGATTTATCACACATATCATTTGTATGGATTATCTCCTGTTTAATTCTACCCCAAATATTGCTATTAAATGTATATATTTTTGGGTATTGGTATACAATAAGTAGGTACACCAATTTTAATATTTTATGTTAAAAAAAATATATGTTTTTTTCTTCTAAAAAAACTACTTCTAATACTTCTATAGTATTCTGTTTGTTTGTAACTTATTGACATTGACAATTTTTTTGGCCAGTATTGTCTGTGTAACCATCTAAAGTTATAAGTTAATTAATAAATGTATAATAAGTTTACTATTAACCAAGATTCCTATAATATTATATAATATGAATTAAATTATTTTTATTATTATTTATTATTATATTGTTATGTACCTAAACCTAATGATGGAGTTTAAGCCATCATATCTTTATTTTTAATATAAAATGTATTCTGAAATAATTATATTAAGCATAAGAATAAGTTATAAATATTGAATAAGACAAAATATAACGATAAGATATTACACATGCACACAAACCTTATTTATAGATATATTTTTTAAATTATTGTAATGTTTAGTTTTCACCTTTCTCTGCTTGTGCTATATACTTAATGGTTTCAATGAAATGCGCTGAAAATACGTTTTTTTTTTATAATATAAACAAATATTTGTAAATGTTTTTTTTTTTTTTTATAAACAATTCAAAACTTACCGATTTGTTTTTTATTATTTTTTGTTGTAAGTTATACATTTTTTGAGTACCTACTAGACAATTTTTATTTTTGAAAAAATTGGACAAATAAGTATAAGTACTGTAATTATAGTTGTAGGTATTGAATATACAGGAATTTATTGATTTAGACGAAATTATAATATATTTTTAATTGCAAGGATCTATTGATTGCGCCAGCTATCGACTCAGCCAAATATTTTATATGTTGATTCCACAGACTCATTTATTGCTATACTTTTTTTTACCAAATAGTCAATGATCGAGATGCTAAACAATTAATGTGATATTACTTCTTAATTCTTTTATTTATTTTAGTGATCAAACATTTAAATTTAATCTGAAATTATGTTAAACTTATTCACAATTTACTAATGCATCCTAATACATTTTTGTACTCGCATAATGTAGGTTATACCTATTGAAATTGAAGTTTATTTAAATTACAAACTAATTCAAATACCGGGTAACAATATATAGAGTAATACGTAGTAGACTGTACATAAATAAAACTATCAAAAACTAGTTATAAAAAAAAATAATAATAAGAGTGGTCAAGTGGGTACCGCTATGCTGTATAGCAGGTCATTATAATTGATGTACTAAATTTGAATCCAGTGAGATGTATCGTTGTATACGAAAAATGATTCTGAACTGAGATGATTTGTCTGCCTAGAATATAATTTCCAGTGGTTGGTGAAAAAGGTGGTTTATGTTTAATGGCCTGAATATACCAAAATTTGAGTTCTTTTATAATTATTGTGAGCCGAATTTACGGAAAATCTTGTATTCAATTTTCAACTCTTAGCTACTTATACAACAATTTTTATGAATTATACCTACAAAATAATTTGCAAATATTCATGATTTTAACGAATTTTTGTCAATATTTGAACTTCAAATGCTAATAAAAAAAATTTGTGCCTATGTATTCTAATAATTTTTTAATCAATATGGGAAGAATTTATGAGGAACTTTGTATTAAATTTTCAAGTATTTTGATTGGGCCAAAACAATTTTATCGACACTTCAAAAATATTTTTTCAGAAAAATTCAAAATTTCAGTTGTCTATAAATAGCTCAAAAAAAGTCTCAAAATATTTTGAAAATTAAATCACGTAAAGAAAACGCCAATCTTAATAACTGGTAAAATTTTCAAGTATCTACGACTTATACTTTTTGAATAATAACAAATATTTAAAATCGTTTGAGGATAAATCGTTATCGTTACGCTATTTCGTTAAAATTTAAAATTCAAACGCACTTAAAATATTTCCTATAATGATGCTTCGAGTTTTCTCTATAGATACTTGAAGGAAAACTTATGAAAAATTAAATTTTCAACTCTTAGCTACTTATACAAAAATTTTTATGAATACCTACAAAATAAATTGCAAATATTCATGATTTTGATGAATTTTTGTCAATATTTGAACTTCAAATGCTAATAAAAAAAAA
>VUJU01006089.1:0-11470 GCA_009835225.1 Aphis craccivora
CGTAAACTAGGAAAAATGTAAAGGGGAAATTTAAATATAACATAATATAATATGCTACAGTGGCGATTCGTTGGAGCTAAGTGCTATAGGTAAGACAGTTAAGTCATAGGTATAACAAATTGTCATATAAAATGTAATATAAATTAATATTTATTATATTATGAGCACAATAAAATTCGAGATGTTGAACTAATTAAAATTAAAAATAACACAATGTATACTTAAAATACGTATGACGACAATCTATTTCTATACCTACTAGTTGCAGGTAGTAGTAGAACATTAATTAAAATAATAATTATTATTATTAGCGATTAGTAGCCGACAACGACGAGCAATAAAATAAATAATTAAAAAAAATAAAAATAAAAACATAAAAATAAAAATAAAAATAAAAAAAATAAAAAAATAAAAATACTCAATTAATTTTAAAAATAGAAATGAACTATCCAATATAGGTATTATATATAATATATAATATAATATAGTATATTTTACCGTATGAACGATGCTGCCGGTCGTCCAAAACCCGTATATTAATTATTATGTATTGTATGTTTATAATTTATAATAAACTAGATTAGTTTAAATTTGTATATAAGTATTAAGTATAATATATAATTTGAATTTAGCAGTGTTGTATTAGTGTTATTGTTGTAAAAATTGATTTTGCATGTTAAAGAAAATGTTAATTTTGAAAATAATACCAATGATTATTATCAACATTATATAGATAGATTATATTATATAGAATATAGATATTAAGGTGAATTAAATATTACAGTATAAATGACACGTCCAAAGGAGAGTGGCTTAAGTATCTTAGCACTCCCTCCCCGGCCTCCCCTTAGATCTGTAAATATAGTCCTGAGGGGACGTCTATTATCATTCACTCGACTACAAATCTGTACCATAGCGTATATTTCGGTTAGTTTAAACACTTTAAACATAATACAATTTTATAGGTATCATTGTAGACTTACCGTCAGTGGCAAAACGTGGGTGGTAGGTCCAGTCTGGACCGTTCAGAACCCCCTTTGTGGGCCATGGCGCCATGCTTTAACGAGCTATATAAGATAATTTTATAGAATATTATCCGTGTTTTAACAAGTATGGACCTTTACAGCTATAATCTCACTATATAATAATATATTACTATAGGTCTTATGTCTGTAGGTAAATGGACAATGGTCGACGGTCTAACGGAAGTGGCCTAATTCTCAGAAAAACACGTGCAGATGGAATACGTGCATAGGGATCCTTGTCTTTGGTAAATACTACTATCCGTGTAGATACAAAATTTTGTATTTGGTTTGCGACAAATAGCATCATACAAATGATTTAAAAGAACAAATGCTCAAGATTTAATGTGAATTTGTGAAAAAACGTTAAAACTAATATTTGATGGAATTAAAATTTTTTCACTTTTACATATTTAAAAAAAAATAATGTGCATACTACCTATATCATATTTTTATCGTATAATAATAGATACCATTTACTGTCGTAGTAAGTACCTAATAACCACATTATAGCATTATAATATTATTATTATAGCTGCTTTCGTTTTGAATTTTTGGGCATTATGAAATACAAACGATCTCGTTTTCTGTTACCTACACAATATCATAAATTTATAACTGATTATATGTGAACATAAAAATGCATTTTACATGTATATGATAAGCGTGCATAATGAAATTGTGCCACACACGTTCGCTTTCCTAACAATAATATAATAATATACCGGTAAATTAATTTTTCGTTTGCCGCAACATATAGATAATACCTAATTTTTTATCTATATGCATTGCAATGATAAATCGAACATACACTTCTCGTCTTACACGCGTGTAGTAGTAATGCCCCGTCCTAGAAAAATGTCTGCGGGCACCTATGATTTTATAGCAAGTATATTAATTAACTATTAATAATTATATTATTTATGCAGTTTTATATTGTATTTTATTGACCGAAAACTGTTTTTGAATTATTTTATTATGTAATTTCTATTTAAAAAAAAAATTTCTATGACAGAGAAAAAACAAATTCGACGAATGGTACGGTGGCGAATGAAATAGTGTCAAAATGGGAAACTGATTTACTATATTTATAGTCAGGGAATTTTTTAACATTCCTAAAATTTTGTTTTGATCGTTACTATTGCCATAATATTCGTAAATTCGAAATTTCGAACATTTATAAATAATTATAGTATAATATATTGAATTGGAATTACTTTTTGATGGCAATCGATCAGATATTAAGATATTTTTTATTTTTTTGAATGATAATCGTTAGGAATAATATATTATCGACGCGAATTCCGTCATAAGTTCATAAATATAAATCATAAGTAGGACCCGGATTTTTATGCATTTGCATGTTTTAACAGTCCAAAGAATTGCTAGATAAGCTACAAGTTTGAATAAGTCAGTAGATGCGAAATATAAAGTTTTTTTTTGTATATTTTGTAATTTTTTGATATGTGCTACATGTTTCTGTATTTTACGATATTTTATTGCACGTGTACGGTTTTTAAATGCATATTATACTCGTAGATGTATAGGGAACGAATTTTGCTGTCGCCTGTCGGGCGTGTGTAAGACGGAGACGACAAATGCATGGGTAGCATACTCTTAATTTATAGTATAAACTATAAGGTACCTACTAATATTTTATTCATTTATCATTTTATCTAAATATTAATACAGTAAAACTTACAACACCAGACAATTTCGGGTTTCTGGAATTATGTTCGTTATTCGGAGATATCAGCTATTTAGTGGTTTCCGTTAAGAGAAAAAGTTTCACTCTATTGAATTCATTTGATCGTTGTGTAATTCTAAATACGCACATAAAATGTCAAAACCACTAAACACGTAGGGTCACAAGATTGAGGAGGAAAAGCAGTGTTTATGTGTTTATTAATATTGTCGCTTTGATGCTGAATCCCGTCACTGCTTAGACGTATGAATTATTGTATATACTTTATAGGAGAATAGTGGACATACTAGGTATACTACGGTTAGTAAAATGTTAAGTATTCATCAATTTATTAAATTTTTAATTTTATTACTTCCAAAATTCCATAAAAAATGTCAACTATAATAAAACTATTAATATTAAACTGTTCACGAAATGTATAGCTATTATTTAGGATTTAAAATAACTGTGATATTGTATTGTTTCTATGTTAACTATGGATTAATTATAAGTGAAGTATGTATATTTGATATTTTGGCTTCAATTTTGAACCTAAATTAATGTAATTAAAAAAAAATTATAATCCTATTAAAACACATAATTTAGGTATAAAATATATGTAGATCGTATAATTATAATTATGTACGATAATATTCCAAGTCAATGAAAAAAGTTATTTTATTTATCCATAATAATTATTATTAATTAAATATAATCACCCTTCGACAATACGAAATATATGGTGAAAATGTGAAATCAGTAATTTATGTACCTATTTAAAACAAAACCATAAAAGTTAATATTTAAACAAACAAATCAATTTGAGAATTTTCATTTTAATCGCATCATTAATTAATACCATGCAATATAAATAGGTATTATAATGTATCAATTATGTGATTATTAGTTGACAATTAAATTGTCTATATTAAATTACATTTTAGATTTACATTTATCGTATGTATAACATATCCATACCATTTATATTTTTGATAATTTTTTTTAATTAGTCAACGAAGAAATATATACCAATTGAAGTTGAATATAATAAATTATTGTACATTATGAGCTGGATATAATAATTAAAAATATATATATATATAGGTACTAAGTTATTATGATAATTATTTTATATATTTTTTGATTTTTTAAAATTATATAGGTACAAATGACAAATGATAATTATTTTATTTATACCTATTATGATTATAATTAATTATTCAAACCATAATAAAAACGAATAAATAAATGACCTAACCCAGGGGCGTCATTTCAATTTTTTTTTTTTTGGTACACATAAATATTGAGCAGGCCACTATTTATTTTTTTCTTGACATATTTATTTGATATTATTAATTTTATAGTAGTATAATAATAATTATTAACACAATTAAAATAAAGTAAAATGACATAATACAAGCAGTAAGCAGTACAAAAGCTATAAATGGCTAAATTTAATACAAATTGAAAAAAATAACGTAAAAATACTGTATTCGCACGAGGCGTTCGCCGTCCAGTGGTGATCGAGTCTCACCACTCTCACGATCACCACCACTGACCCACTTGCTGCCTTCGCCATATCTGTTATATATTAATCATACAATTTTTACATATTAATTATATTACATAAGCCTAATGCAACAACACCTTTTATATATATATATAAGTAAACAAGTAGGTAATGCAATTTGAGTTCTATAACATGACTCGTGAACAATGAGTTTTTGTTTTTCGACTCAATTTTTGATAAATGATTGTTTACCTATGTAAAATTTTAAATTTTATTATTTTATTCAGTAGTGCTTTTACACATATAATGTTTAAGAATTCGAAAAATTATAGATTTAGTTATAGGTAAATCTAATATGTATTTGATGGTTAACTTAATACTCAATAACTATTGAGTTGTAGTTATTTAATTTTCTTTTTTAACTATAGGTAGGTACGCTATATATAATTACTTATTTTACTGTATCGTTAAAGTTTATTGTTTTATTGTGTATTGTTTTTCCATGGAAAAATTAACGGTAATAAGAGCTTATAGTAAAGACAGTATTATATACCTATGATTTAATTTATTTATTTTTATTATTATATGCCTATAAATTATTATAAAATATATTAATGATTATTTATTTTATTAATTTATCATATAAATAATTTTTTTTATTTTCTTAAACATTTGTCACTGATTTTTAACAAGTTCAACACAACGGTCCACATTATACACATTGTCCTGGTGGCTGGTGACGACTACCCCAACGACAAATATAGTATTCACTTTGATAGTATACTTATAATTTCGACTGGAAGAATAATGATGAGATGACGTTTTGGAAATTAATGTGGGACATAATATTATGTACTATATCTCAAAAATTTTAGAATAGTTTTTTATTTTGTTTATTTCTAGTTTTGGTGTTTATTTAAAATAATAATATTTATCCGTTATTATCATTATTCGGACTACTGCAGCTGCAGTTAATCTCCCTATTCAAACATAATCATCGTAAGGTACACAGCGGAGAACAATATGCTACAAATTTCTGGATTATGAATGTGAACTGTGTAGTATGTGCGCAGTTATAGTATGAGCTTGATGTGGTGAATTTATCTGTGTGTAGAATTTAATAATATTATAAGTTTATGATGATTCTAGTACGTTCAAACTAAGTATACAAACTAAAACAGTGCATCATTATTTCTTACAACATTATCAATTTAGCTTACTTTGATGGATACATTTGTAATTTTGAATGCCATATAGGTATTAATCTCATTAATATTCCAATAAAATTAAGAAATATAATTTATTCTTATATTTATATCATTTTATATGTATTATATATATATATAAATGCATTTAAATTATATTTATTACAGTTTAAAAATTGGAAAAAATTTGATATTTTACTTTCTATTTTTATAGTATTGTTATACTATATAGTAACTGTTACATGTTTAGTTCTGAACATACTAATTGGCTACTGATTCTGTAATACTTATCGAGGGTCTACCTATGGTAGAATAGCTAAATAATTTAGCTATTATTTAGATATAATCATTATATCGACGATGACTTATACCTATGTAAGTATAATAGTATGGCAATAGGTACCTATATAACGGCGATAATTTGTGCGGAAAGGACTAAGTATGATGAAATTACCATTGACAATAACTTGTCGTGCTATAAAACTAATTATTCGTACTGTTGGGAGTTTGACGAAAGTCCCTTTTTAATTTCAACATTTCGTTCATTTAATGAATAAATCTTCTTCTTTGTATGTTTGTAAAATATTGGGTGGGTAGACTAAAATCTCTCCTCATGTTCCTTGTGTTAAAATAGACAGTGGCGTATTTGAGGGGGGGGCAATAGGGGCATTTGCCCTCCCTGAGACTTTCTTCTGAACTATTTTACGTAAGCACTGATCTATAATCAAAATTCCATTATTATTAGGTATTGTGTATTATGACTATAGGACTAGATTACATTAGACAGTTTACTAAGATTATCTGTAATATAACAAAGTTATGTTATGCGTTATAATATGACCAGTGATCACATACCACTGATAATTTTATTATTTTGTTATTTTTTGCGTTTGATTCACTTTTCCAACTTAGGTTAAAATTTGGTTACAGTCGAATATAGGGCAAGATCGCTTGATTGGATTGCAGATTGGCTTTGATAAATATACCTTAATATAGGCACAGTGGCATTCAAGTAGATGAGGTTATAGATATATTGTAAAGCGCGTAAAATATCCGAAAATATTTTGTCCGAACAGTATTTTAGCCGAAAAATATGTTTTGAGAAAAATATTACTTCAGAATCACATTTGAGACGAAAAATATAAAGTCAGAACCGTATTTTAGCAGAAAAATATTGTTATCGAAGATAAGAAGGCAGAAAATATTTTATACGAAACGTATTTAATCCGAAAAATATATTATAAGAAAATATACAAAAATCTCTCACTGTTACAATATAAGGAAATTCGAATGCAATACTGTATTAGTTGTTAGACACTGGTTATAGTTTATAAACGTAGGTATAAACCTAAAAATAATATTATAGTATAAAATAATACATTTAATAGTCAATAGTCTTAGTAAAAAAATAATTATATTATAAAATATAAGGTCAATATTTTATTTTTTTGTGGCAGCAAACGAGGGGCTTTATTATTTTATATTATAATATTATTTTTAGGTTTAAAAGTTTATAACTTTATACAAGTTTGAACTAGAATCTAACAACTAATACAGCATTGCATTCAAATTTTCTTGTATTTTAACATTTAGAGATTTTTTTTTATTATACCCCCCCCCCTGGAAAAATTATCCCAAATACCTCACTGGAAATAGAAATTCTCTTAAAAATAAAATAAAATTTAGTGTGTAGAACAATTGTACGAAAAATAGAAAATTTTAGGCCCTGCGTTGAACTATCATAATTATTTTAAATACTGGAAATAAAGTGTACTTCTACAATAAAATCTGAATTCTGATGAATAGTAAAAAAAAAAAAAGAAATAAATACATTGTAAATTGAAATGTATAAACAAATCATCCATTCACATTTCACATGTAGTTTTATTTTTTCCATTGGCGAATGTATGGGAATGCTCATTAATTATCATAATGCATTATAACTTTTAGTTCTATTTAATTTATAATTGATAAACAATATAAATTTATTTATACAATAATACAAATTAATCACTCACGCGTTTACGTAAATTAAACATTGAGCATGCTATTGAACCACGGCTTATGGTGGAGGGAGTCTCGGAATAAACAATATTTTACAGTAATAACTAGGGCTCGGAAGATGATGACCTTAAAAACAATAAAAAACGACTTAAAAAAATGCAAATATGACATAAAAATGGCAAAAAATGTCTTTAAAAAATGGTCTATAAAATTTACAAATATTAGTTTTAAAATAATTAAGATACATTTTTTTTTTAAATATTTAACTTATTTTACTATAAAATTTTATATAAATTTATCAAAGCTTCGAATTTCTCAAAATATGACGTATGAATGACAAAATGTCCTTAAAATAGGGAAATAAAAAAAATTACAAATATTTGTTTATGGTTATTCCCAAGTTTTAAGTTATCGGCATAATGGTAGACAAGAAACGATAAGAAGTAATCTAGTGTGAAATTAGTAAAAATGACTAAAAATGAAGGGAAATGACCTAAAAATGTCAAAAAATGACTTTGAAATTAATAAACACCAAAAACGTAAAATAAAAATGAGTTATTCAGATTCACGTCATATGCTAATGAAACAGATTTGTGGCCAAGAGAGCATCGTCTAAAAAGTTCCAAAAAAAAAAAAAAATGCAAAATGCATCAGCTTCCGAGTCTTAGTCCTAACATTTTTATTAAAATGTTTTAATAATGTTATAGATACATATTATATTATGTAATTATTAATTAATATGACGTTGAGATTGCTTTGGTCAATAAATATTAGGTACTGTAACGTTTTTATAACATGAGAAATTGAATTATAATAATACTTTTTTATTGTTAGTAATTATTTATACAATATGATAATAACATAATAATAGGATATTATTATATAAAGATGATCCCAATCGAGTAGGTATTTACCTTAAATACTGTAAGAAATCTATAGATGTTAATAGAGAATGCATAACTGGACTATGGAGTCCAGGGTATATTGTAAGGCGCTATAATTGAGCATTGTTTGCGATATTGAGAAATTTTTTTGTGTTGTTGGAAATACACTTTTATTCCGTTGCTAATGTTATAAGTTATTACAATAATATTAATTAAAATATAAAATAAACTTTATAGTTTGGCCATGGAAGTTTGTTATTGCCCCATCATCCATACAACAATAAATACATTCTATGAATATAAAATACCTAATGAGTTTATTTATTGAAATTTATTTATCTAATAATGTGACAAATGACGATTGAAATAAATTTATGTAATATTTAAAAAAATTAATATTAAAAAGTGAATAAATAATAAACACAATGTTAAAATAGTATACAAATGTATAAGAATAAAATGTATATACCTAATATTATTATGGATGGCGGGACGATAAAAAAACCATTACCCATTTATATGTGCTGTTCTATAACTATATTCGATGGAATGTTAAGTACAATCGTTGGTTATCGCCGTTTTCGGTCAACAAAACACATAAAATGAATCATCCAATTAATTCATGTATGAGTCACTAATATCTATTATATTATAGGTATTATTATAATATGGTTTATCTTACGTTCGATACATTTTACTTTACAATTTTAAGATAATAATATATAGACAAAAAAGATGACTTATATGAACAAAAAGCCTGTGATATACCTATTATATATTTAATAATAATATCACGCATAATATGATTTAAGTGCATACAAGAATAGTATGTATCATATAATTTATAAAATATTTCCTAAATAAAATTGTTTTGAGCTAATTAATGATATGAAAATAATGATTTTTCACGGGCTGCCGATCGAATTTTATAATTCTACGGTCACGGTTTTAATGAACATTAGTAACATTTTTACGAGTATTATTAGTTGTAACCATATAAGACATATTAATTGCTAATTAATTTATTATAATACAATTAATATACTTGGCATCTTTTAACATCTATTAAGTATTAACAAAGCATGCGATAGCTTTGTGCGCAAGTTATATGCAACGCATATAGTAATGTATTAGTAATGAGTTTATTTATAAATATTTCATAAATTTCATAAATTATGACGTCAATCTGTTACCTATATTATACAAAAATCATAATAAAAATCTACATACCTATAGTTACATTTACAATTTACATAATATGTGTAATTGAAAGTAACCGTTTATGCGATTAGTGATTACTATATTCAACATAAAGAATATATTAATATGGTATTTAGACTTTATATGTTAAGGTCTCAATTTCAAATTTCCAAATACATTACCTATAAACACTTGGCATTATATTTTTATTATAGTTACTATAGCTACTATATGTAGCTATATAAAATCTATACAAACGTTTAAAAAGACCCTTATGTCCGCCTCTACATTGCTTAAGGAACCTCTATACACAGGTTCAAGTCTCTCCAGACCCTGCAGTGGTTTAGTGTGGTCGTAGCTAGATGAGTAAATAGGTGCGGTCTCCTATACGTATAATATAGTGAATATACATTGAATATAAATATAATATAATAATATATTAATACGTGATACGCATTATGTATTGCTGTTTAAAAATATCATATTTCAATAACGTACATTTCATATTTTCATACCGTATTCTTTGTTGGTTAGACACGTAGACAACACTATAATATGCGAGTTTATAAGTATACAACGTCCAATTAATATGTCCTGACGTTCTCCTTAGAATATTTAAAAATAAACGTTAACTTAACGTATATTATATGAGCCTGCAGTTATTTTATTCTTCAGAATCTCAAATAGTCAGAATAATTGTTAGACCACTGTGGTACGTATGCTGTATTTCTGTATTTCGTTAGAAATCATTAATACAATTAATTAATTATGTAGGTTCATAGCAGTAGTCAATATATAATATATATATTATAAAATAAAATTGGTGTATCGTATACCGTGTTGATAATTCCTAGAAACACGAATAAAACATGTCGATCATCCCCGGAGAGAGTATAATATATATATATATATATAGGTAGGTATTCGTATGGCTACTCTACCCATAAGAGCGGAAACGTGCTATTATATTATTATTAACAGTTATTGTTTCTAAAATCCGACGCACATTCGCCATAGGTAGTCCCTACGAAAAGGTGCAAAACCGTACATTATTTATGTATTTATTTTATTTACTTCTATTAACGCAAATCGGATTTTAAAAGATAGAACGTAATGAAGATATATAACATAACATATATATTTATGTGTATACGTATTTGTATGTTTATGTTTTACATACACATTATATTATCAAATATATAATAACTTATTCCGTGCTATTTGGAAGGAAATATACGGTAAGTTTTACTGATAACTAAGTTCTCCTTTTCTTTCTCTCTCTCTCTCTATGTGTATATATTTATGCGTATATAAATATATATATTAATATTTAATATTCCTATATTATAAAATATTATGTACAGATAAATACTGCAAGGTGTAAATAATTTGGCAGTCCAATGTTAAACTGACCATTTAAAATCGTTATAGAAACATAACCCATAGTTAAAGTACCACCCATTGTGTTCGTCATGACAAAAACGTTGTCAGGCGCTATATATGCCTATATTGGCTATATTCTACAGTAGATATATACTAATATACTAATAGTATTTATATTATAATATCTATCTCATATAAAATAATTATAGCACTCATAACATATTATTATTATGTAGCCTAATTTATTACAATAATTTAGACTTGCGATTGTTTTCATTTTGACATTTTCTCTTTATGAATGATGCACCTATATTTATATAAAAATAATTAACACTTTAAGAAAGATTAGAGTCCATTAATAAATCTAGTATAAACTGGAATAATTGCAATTTTCGTGAAACATAGACATAGTCACATAGATCACAGTCATCAAGAATAACTTATTACTATAGGTTTAATACATGCAATACATTTATTATACCATATTCGATGGTTAAATATTATTAACGTGCTCAATACCTGATCTATTCATAAAAGCAGCTAAGCTGTGTAGTTCAGCGTAACACGGTAAAATGGCT
>VUJU01006090.1:0-11470 GCA_009835225.1 Aphis craccivora
TAGTTGTAAAAATTAAAATTCTATTTTCATTATTTCCACTATCGTATGATAGGAAAAGTTCATTTTTGTTTGTAAATTTATATATTTCTGGAATTAGAAGATCATTAACGTTACTAGGATTTACTGGAGGATTTTCTTTAGTTATTCTAGTCCGTTGAATTGTTCTCAACATCGATTTAATGGTAGGAAGTTGGCCAATTACTGAAGCAGAAGCTTCACCTAACTTAGTTGAGATGATGTTTCTAGTTGAAAATTGTCCATTTTCAGCACTTTTCTTTATTTCATTAACTAGTTCCTTAGCCTCAGATTTTGCTATATTTGGAGCATGTGAATGGTCAGTGTGTTTTAGAATCTCGCCTACGAATAGAGTGAATAAACAAATAGTTTTTTACTAAATAGTTTTTTTAACTAATAAGTATTAAAAAAACTATATTTAATAAAAATTTCAAGCAAATTGGAGCATTTTTATTTTAATATCTTAATTTTTGATTTTAATTACCTGGTTCATCTTCTGAAGTAGTGTGATATATTTTAGCATAACCTTGACAAATTATCACTATCAGCAACCAGAAATACTTTATAGTTTTGAGTGTTTAGACTAGATATTTTTTACATTAAACAGTTAATTTTTGTACCAAAACATATTAATATTTAGCTAAATTTACTACTTGAATATCTGACTGTTTAATTACTTGCCAGAGCCAATATATATAAATATTACATTTTGATGAATTTTTAAATAGGTACTGTTTTCTTTATACACGTATTAAAACTATTTTATAATTTAGTTTTTTATTTAAAAAAAATTATAAATAAAAGATTACTTTATAATGTACATCTTTGATTAGAATTAAATTATTCTTCATTTCACGTTTTATAGATCTTTAAAATCTCTACATAATATAACATAAATATATATTTTATTCATAAATTCATAACCTAAAACAATAAACCAAAACATAATTTACACACTGTAGTTTGTACTTATTCAAAGCTAAAATGATTGCACACAATTTTCTACCTCAAATACAACAAGATAAATAAATATTAAGTGTAACTCAGAACTCTACAAAATATTTTTTATCTTAGTATAATTAAGAAGAAATACAAACAAGAATTAAAAATACATACTTTATTTAAAATAACAAAATTAAAAGATTAGTTATTACAATTTCTAGTGAAATTATTGCCATAATAATTTAACAAGTCCACTTCCAATTTGAGCTTGTTGACCAATAATAAGAGTACTTGAAGGTGAAACTAGATTATCTTTTAATCCTCGAACTGTAGATTTTTTCAAATAATTAAGAGTAGATTCAAATGACATTTGTTGCAATGGTGATGGGCAGCCGTTCATACCAACTCTATTTAATGCCCTATACTTGCCATCATAAGTCATATAATCAGCTATTAATGATAAATGTCGGGTATCTACATTAATACCGTAAACCTAAATAAAAAATATTATTCAAAGAATATAGATCTTGCATATCACTTTATTTCAAAATTGAAAAACACAATACAAACCTTAAATACATTTTTTACTTCCTTAATAATAACCCTGTTGGCTGCTTCTATACCATATGTGTTCAACATCATTTGTATATCATTACAGTATAATGAATTTAAGTTTAAAATATTATTAAACCTAAAAAGCTCTGCTACACCACGTGAACCTTCAGTTTTTAATATTATTTTATCATCTTCTTCAGTTAAAATAGCTCTATTGATACCAGGTATTTCATGAATAATCACTCGATCCATCAAATCTTTAATTAAAGCTGTTAAGTCTATTCTTTTGAATTCCAAAGGTATAGATACTTGAATATAAGCAAATTTATATGGTTTCTTATCACATCTATAAAAGTTTAAAATTGATTAATTTTTTTTTTTTTTTTTTCAAAGTATAGTCTTACTTGACATCGATTACAATTTGAGAATAATCTTTATTATTAATAAAATCTTCATTATTCTCATCTTCTAAGTCAATTTCACTATTTAATATATTATCTTTATCTTTAATAAGTTCATTTTTTATAGTAACTGAGGTATCACATTCGTTTTGTTTTTCATTTATCTCAGCTTCTTCATCACTCATTGGATCATCTTCATCTTTTTCATAATCATACTCTTCTGTCTGTGCTCTAAAATAGTTGAAAAGTTAAAATAGTTCTCATATTCCAAAGCAGAATAATTTTAGGAATATTTCAATACATAAAAATCTAAATTTGGATGAGTAGTTAATGAATTATAAGTATTTAAAGTTTCGATAGGTGGAATGGAATGGTATGAGGATACCCAATACCAGGGGTTACCAAAGGCGGCTACCTAACTGGCCCGCAGACAAGAAAAGAAAAAGCTGATAATTTAATACGTAACCTAATCTAATCGGCATATTATAATAAATATTATGTACTTTGAATTTTTATGGCCCGTGAGAATTTTCCAAATCCTTAATTACGGCCTACGAAAAATATTAATTGGTGTCCCCTACACTATACTCTATTCCAAATGAAATCATCCTTGAGCGGTGACCAGTTTTCGTCAAGTTCTCCCACCTAGTAGTTGTTCGACTGCAGCTCTACCAGCAGCGTCGGCCATGCCCATGTACACAACTCGGCCGCCGAAACTGATCGCATTTGTAATAGAGCAGCGGTTCTTAACCTGTGGTCTGCAGCCCCCTGGGGGTCTGCGATACTCGTGTCCGGGGTCCACGGCAGCCGTAAAACGTTGTGACAAGATATAATTATAAATGTTTAATTAATATGTTTTGTTATGTCAACTTATGTAATTATAATATAAAATATTTATTATAATATTGGTTATTAACATGAAATGTAAAAAAAGATATTAACAAAAAATTGGTAAGGTCCGTGGAACCTAAACATTTTTCATCAGGGGTCCGTGATCTACAAAAGGTTAAGAACTACTGGAATAGAGTATAGAAAACTATGGTTTACTAATTTGCTCACCTAAACTTTAAACATTTATAACTCATAAAACTACTTGTTCAAATTTCAATTTTAATGTTTCAAAATATTCAAAAAAATATTCCGCTTCATAATATGAAATAAAAATGTATACTGCCATTCAAAAATGAAAAAACTTAAATTTTTTACAAATATAATCATGCTTAAAAACATCAAATATGCAATTATATGCAAAATAAGATTTAAACAAATTTGAAATCAAAACTTATGAATTGAATTGAAATCATATTTTGATATAACTAAAATTGTGTTAAAATAATATGGTAAGTCATAAATATCCAAGCTCTACTTATGAGTTATAAGTAAAGGCTGAGAACTCAAAATTGGCAAAACCTTGAGAAAAGAAAGTTAAATTTAATAATTTTAAGTTATACTTATAATATTAATAAATATATCAGGGGTGGCCAAACAGTCGATCGCGGGCAATTTCAAAGTCAATCATATTAGAATTTATTTTTAAGGCCACACTATATGATTCTTAATAATTAGTTATTCAATAATAAAAAAAAATTTCTATGGAAGTCGATCCTCAAAGAAAAAGTATATTTTTAGTAGATTGTGAATAAGAAAAGTTTGTCCACCACTGATGATATATATATTATAACAACAAAATTTAATATTTTATATCTGTATTAACATTATTTATTTTTTCATAACTTTCGTCTTCTCTAATCTTTATAATTAATTGTTTAAAAGATCTAAAATCTTAAATAATTACTTTCTTTTCATGGCCGCTGAATCAAATTCACCAACTTCAGATTCACTATCAGAATCAACTTGATTTTTAGTTTTAGTTTCTCGGGGTTCAATTTCATCCTAAATCATTTTTATTCAATTATTTTTTTTGTTATGAATAATAAAAATAACTAACTTTCAATTACATTCAGGAATAGTATAAATTAATTATTATACTTACTAATAATGCATTTTCATCATTTTCGTTATTTTTTTCTCTATTTATTTTAATCGCATTTTTAGTTTGTTCAGAAATTAATTCTCCACTAAAATTTTTTGACAAATTTTTTACGAACATTCTTTTTAAGTTTTCTGAAAATGTATTTTTAATGAATCTCATGACAGCTCTTGGCGTTACATGGGTTATAGATTCGTAGCAACGATGTGGTAATAAATGCAATGTTAAATTATATTGCATATGTCTAACTGGATTTAACATTACTTTTTCTCGAACTTGAACTTTTGATAAAACATCTTTTAATGTTATTTTAGTCATTAATTTCCTTAAAAATTCTGCTTCATTTTGAACACTAAACATAAATATTTCAAACACTTTAAGTAGTAATCAAATATGATTAAAATTATTTAAATTTACTTTTCAGACGGGAAGAATGGTATTTCCATTGATGGAGTTTTAATAGTTTTCGTAGCCATCATTAATATCTCACGTAGTCTAGGAATACCTAGGGTGACATTCATTTCACCACGACCAGCAAAGTGAAAAGTATTCAATGTCATTTGTGTTGATGGTTCACCCACAGATTGGGCAGCAATACAACCTACTGGTTCACCGGCTGCAGCTGTGGCTGCCATAGCTTTGAGACGAATTGATTCTTTTGCAATTACTTTGTCATCGTCATTCAATCCATTACTTAAAAATCAAATATTAAAATGAAAGTAATATATTATCAAACAAATATTTAAATTTTTTACTTAGTATCAAAATATTTATTAATTGATGAATCCATTTTTTCTGATAATAAGCCATAGTGTCCTCCAGGATGAAAAGTTGCTCCAACAGGATCAGGTATTCTTTGTATGTTTTCAGTATAACTATTAATGCATAATTAAGACAAGTTGTAATTAAATATTATAAAATAGAAAGTTTAAAAATTATTATTATTATTATTATTTTTTAAAACAAATCTTAGTACTTACAACTTTTTAACATCTTCTTCCATTTCATACCACTTTTTGCACATTCTTAAATCTTGTGCACAACGACCATTTTTAATTTTTGGATTTTTTTTTACTTTAGAAGTTTGTTTACACCAACTTAAAAATCCACTTTCTCTATTAATAGTTTTTTTTATTTTCATAGCAGACTTGATTTCTTCTAGTTTTTTATCAAGTTCTTTGTAACATTCATCATTTCTGATTTTTTTAAGAGCTTTGAAGGAATTTACATTACCAGCTAGGAAACCAAACTGCTTTTCATTGAAAAAACTGCTTTTGGTAACTTCTAAACCATCCTCACCATATAAATACTGCACAATACTTCCATTGCTATCTCTAACAGTCATATCATAATTGACAATGAGGCTTTCAAGATGTTTAATCAAGCAACGCTGTAAATAACCACTTCTACTTGTTTTAACAGCTGTATCGATAAGACCTTCACGCCCAGCCATGCAATGAAAAAAAAATTCTTGGGGTTGAATGCCAGTCATAAATCTACTACCTATAAATCCTCCGGCTTTAGGTAATGTATCAAATGGCGGAAAACTTGGTAAAGTTCTACCAGATATCATCATAGGTGGTCTTTTACCTTCCAACTCAATTTGCCCTAAACAACATGATATCTGTATAGTGTTTACAGTAGATCCTTTTGCTCCTGATTGTACCATAAGCTGTAAGTTATTATTAGGGAATGGTTGAAGTAATCCTTTTGGGATACAAGCTCTAGTTATTTTATTAGTAAATGGCTGTAGATGTTTTTTATAATTTCTATCAACCAATACGGCAAAGTGGTTACTTTTGCTGTATGATTCGGCTAATTTAATATTCATTGCTTCTTCGTCTATATATTCAATACCAAGAGATTCTTGAGCAGCTAATGTTCCAGCAGTTTTAGATTCATCAATAGCCGTTTGACGTAGATGATCAGCTTTTTCAGTCACTAATATATCTTCTACGCCCAAAGTAAAGGCATCACATTGTAGGTAAACAGTAAATAATTTACTGAATGCGCTTAGTAATTGTGCTGAATATTTTCCACCATATAGTTCAAAGAAACAATGCACCAAACTGTAAGTAGAAGCACCAATATGATTTTTGTCAAGAATTCCTGATAGTAAATTACCATTCCGTACAATAAAATTGAATTCAGATAATAAATCTGGGTATTCATAATTATTTGGATTTCTCCAACATTTTTGTTCAAGTTTAGATTTGGACATTAAGTTTATGAATGTTTTTTGATTAAGAGGAGTCAAGTTAATAATTAATGTAGAAATAATTTGTTTACCAGACCATAACATTGCGGGTTTAATGATAGCTGGAGGAACAGTCTTAATTTCACGATCTAATGAACTTAATGCTTGATATACAAAATGCATATACTCTCTTCGAGTAAAAAAACGTCCTCTGACAGTCATTCTCACACTTGATATGATATGATCTTGTATAAGTCCACTTAATGGAGTACCATCACGAGGTACTAAATATTGGTAAACAGCACTCGCTAATTCCTTAGCTTCACACTTTGCTAATTCACTTTGAGGTAAATGAGCATTCATTTCATCACCATCAAAATCAGCATTATAAGCTTTACAATTAGCATAATGTAATCTTAATGTTTTTTCTCCTTTTAAAACCTTAACTCTATGTGCCATAATACTAGGTTTGTGTAAAGATGGCTGTCGATTAACAAGCATCATATCCCCATCAATCACATGTCTATGAACAATTTGAGGACCTCTAGAATTTGGACCTTTGTAAAAAAGGGTTTTTGATAAAGCTTCTCGACGTGATTTGTTTGTAGCAGATAACCATTTTACAATTCCTTCATCTGTTTCAATCATATTTGCACCTGGATAATGATTTGGGCCATTCAATACAACTCCATGTAATCCTTTATTGTTCCAGTCAGTAACAGCTACAGGATATGTTAATTTTTTAGCAAATTCAACTGGTATGCCAATTTCATCAGTGTCTAAATAAGGATCGGGTGTAATAACCGAACGTGCAAAATAATCAACACGTTTACCCATCATATTTTGACGTATAATACCAGATTTTTTTTCCAATAATTGTTTTAACCCGATTCTAATTGTTTGATCTTTAATATTATAAGATTTATACAAACTTCCATCCAAAAGAGCATCAACACACATTTGTAAATTATGCATACTAATTTGGACTTTTTCTACACTGTCTTTTCCTTGACTTTCATTGACAAGTTCAGTAATTTCTGATGAAATTTCTTGACCTTCTTTTTGATCCCGTAATAACCATATATATTGAATTACCTTGGCTTCTCGTAAAATAGACTTGTAAGTTGAATTTCTAGGACTCTCGATTAGTTTTCCTTTAACCATTAAGTTAGGACGTAAGTTAGAAGGGGTAACAAGTACTTCAGACATAAAACAAATATCTGTAGGATATTCAACTTTCAAACCAGCTAAGACTGGTAATAAAGCACTTATAAAATGTTTTTCATTAATCCACAGTTGTCTCATATGTTCTCTTATATCTGTTGGAAACAAATATTCTTTAATTTTTTTATCTTTTTTTGATTTAACTGCATGAGAAATAGTAATTGTTGAAAATGATTTAGAAATAGATGAAAGTGGTTGTTTACAATGCATACATCCGGTTCTTCGAGCAACCTATAAAAGATATGCAATATGATGAAGAACAATCATTAGAGCAGTATTTTTATAAAATTCAAACCATTTAAACATAAATTTACTCACTTGATTCATGGTTTCAGCAATGAAAGCCTGTCGTGTTTCATCAGCACTCTTCACATAAGACCCATCATTTTCTTGTAAACGTTCTTTTAAATATAAACAGATAAATGTTTCTAGTTCATCAACAGACAAATTTCTATCGTCATCTTCACTCAGACCATTTATTTCTGTTGCCAAGTCATGGGCATCTGTTAGTTGACCATTATCGAGGAGCTTTAACTGCGCTGCCAACAATATAGTAGTTTCTCGTGGTAACAATACTTTGTAGCACGATAAACAGCTAATCTTGAGAATGTGAATGACTGCTGCGGTAAATATTGGATTGATCACTGGGCAAGGTAACTCAATATGACCAAAATGGCCTGAACACAGAACTGCATTTTGGTTACAAGTTGAGCACTTGCCACTGTTTATATGAATAGACCCGAGACGCGCATCATATAATCCTCCGGGCACGGGTTCGCCCAAAGGAGTAAATGATATGAGGGAATCTATACGTACCACTGACAGTTTTTTTACTTCTTCCGATGAAAACATATTAAATTCCATACTGGTGGGCTTGAACGGATCCACATTGTAAAAATCGTGGTAAAACATTTCGAACAATTAAATGATCAGTAAGAAAAAAATCGCAAATCAACCGTCGAGTAAATTACAAAAGAAACACGGCGAGGACACCGTGATGAATCAGTACAACGGACGACGGTAACGGTACATCAGACATCAGTATATCAGAGTCTCAAATCTCAATGCTCAATGGACAATGACCAGTTAACATTAATAATTGTAACTTGTACAGTATTTGCTATCACTACACATTTTGAAAATCACGTGCGCGAGCCGCGAATTATAGATAAGAGATAGTACACGGAGATGTTATTTTTTATTCCATGAAATATAATTCTAAATAATTTTTATTAATTTTTATTATTAACATTTACCACAGATTTTTAAAATAAAACTTTATTCTATATATCCGTGTTAATACACAATCTGTATTCTGTAATTATTATTATTTTACAAGGTAGATATCCACCTTGTTTTACAATAAGCGTGTGTGATATTGTGATGGAGGTCCACATACGTCTTCTATAATTCACTGTCTAGTTATAGAAATCTGGGTGGAGGTAATATGGCTTAAGTGACAGGAGATAAGAATCCATCCATAGGAGTTTGTTCTTAGTGCGGTAGTAAGAAAGAATGAAATAGAATGCAAAGGAAGGGAGGATGTACAATCACTTTAATTTAGCAGGTCCCGACATCAAGCACGATTTAAGATGGTGACACCAAGACACCAAGTACGTTTAAGTCGCCTTTTTGGGTGACCACTTGGCACTCACCAGGATTAGCATTGGGATTGGTGGATAGCTCGGATATCAAGGTCTCTGTTACGTATATTACACATACATTTATGATTAATATAATATATATTCCGATATTTGACTATACGAAAAAAAAAAATAATATTATATTACATGCTATACATAAACAGTACCTAATTTGCTTATTTGTCGCTTTTGACTTATAAGTATTTTATTAATATATGATATATTGAGTGATCAGTAAGTATCAGTGGCGCAACTACGGGGGTGCTAGGGGGTACTGAAGTACCCCCGTCCCCCAACTTTACTTAAGGCACCCCCCCAAGTTCCACATCTTTGTAATTTCAAATATCTATATTTTTAACAATGTAGGTAGTTTTATTTTCAAGATTTATTATGTAGCCTATACTGCGCATGTGTTAATGAAGTCACGAACTAAGATATGTTAGTTCGTGATGAAGTAGTCGCACATTTTGCCCAATGATGATAAACATAAAAATAATATTACGTAACTGATAATTGGTTTTATAATATCGTCATGTTAAGACACAGATTTTTATACAGAATAGTTAGTATAGATATCTGTGGCCTGTGGGTTATCATTGTTATGAACAGTGGCGTAAATTGGCCTCAATTTCTGGTGGTGCAAAGAAATATTTTGATTTCTAACCTACCAATACTAACTTTATTTGAAAATCTTATCCTAATAAACATATTATATTTTATTGTTATGATTAATAAATAAGTATAGACTAATTTTAGTAGTAAAAACTGTATTATATAACATTTTAGATTCTGAGTGGAGCGATGAATGTATTGATTTTACAATGTTGTATGTTTTTTTTTTTGTGTCTGTGTACACGAGAGAGTGTCGAAATAATGCTTCAATTTCAAATT
Organism: Aphis craccivora; assembly: GCA_009835225.1. NCBI lineage: Eukaryota > Metazoa > Arthropoda > Insecta > Hemiptera > Aphididae > Aphis > Aphis craccivora. Next base: position 9,859 of record VUJU01006090.1, read on the forward strand.
TTGAGGGTGGTTTCCGATATAAAAATGAATTTAGTTGATGCATTGAGGAGGTCATTTTTTTGAATTTCCCGATAGTTTTCAAAAGCGCCAGGAAAAACCAAAAAAAAATTAAGGAAAAACGGGAATTTTTACGCAAAACTAGTTTTCGACCAAATCGATTTTTTTATATAATTGTAATTCAAAAACAAATCACTATAAATACTATGTTTATGCAGTGTTATCCATCATATACAGTTAAATTTTCAAAAAAATTTGACTTTTTTTGAATTATTTATAGACCACAGAAATTTTCGATTTTTTTGAGAAATTTTTTTTGAAGTGTCGATAAAAAAATTTTGGATGACCAAAAAGTTTTGAAAATTTAATTCAAGGTTCCTTATGAGTTGTTCTAATTGCAGTTAAAAAAAATTAAAAATCGCAAGTCACAATTTTTTTTTATAAGCGTTTATAGTTCAAATTTTTACGAAATCTATCGAAAACGCGAAAATTTGCAAGTAATTTTGAAGTTGAAAAATCATAAAATTTTTTGTGTTTATAACTATAAGGATTAAAAATAACACACTAAGTTTTCCATAAGTTTCCTTCGAGTATTTTACCAGTTATTAATATTGGCGTTTCCTTTACGTGATTTAAATTTTAATATTATTATTTACACAAATACACAATATAGCACCTATTATAATAATTTAAACGAGAATTTCAAGTACCTACCTATTTCGATTCGTATAGTGTATACCCTTTAGGTGGTCTTTTTAAATTTATATATTTTAATATACTATAATACTTACTATTCATTAATCAATGACTCTATGAATAAATATATTTTCAACAAAATAGTTTTATGATGTCGACCTAGTGCACATATTATTATATCATTTATATCATTATAAATTTATAACGTCATGTAATTATTATGTTATAATTTTATAGATATTAGCATGGCCCAAACAATTTTTTTTTCTGAACATATTACAAGGGTCTACGACATTTCAACGCTGCCAGCTACCATACAAATTTTTATTAATATGATGGTTGATTATCATTAAACAAATGATAATTTTTCCACCAAAAAACTAAACTAAATGCGGTTGAAAATAAAGATAAAAATATATTTTTGAAAAAACTAATATTTTATTTCACTTCTTTGATTAATTTTCGTATTCATTTTATTACTTCAATTGTGACTAAATATATATATTTATATTTAGTCATGACTTTAAACTAAATTAAATTATGTTTAACTAAAAGGTCATTATTAACTATTAACTAATTTCATTAATCGTTAACCGTTAGGCGGTATAACGTTTGCTAGGTCAGCTAGTCATTAAATATTATTAAAAAATTTATAATTATAAGAAATATTTTTGAGTCTGCATGTGTACATCATATAAAACAGGGATGTCCAACTTTTTGTGAAGACTGAACCACATTATATAGGTAGACGTTGTTCGTTTTTGTGGGCCACATACTTTTTTTTTTTAATAATAATACATTCAAATTTAATGTAGGGTGGCCAGACGTCCCATATTATACGGGAAAGTACCGTATTTCAAAGATCTGTCCCGTTGTCCTGATATAAGCTTTCGTGGCGCTAAGTTGTCCCGTTTTTTTT
>VUJU01006091.1:0-11466 GCA_009835225.1 Aphis craccivora
GTTTACGTAATATTTTTATAGACTGTAAATCTTTTTACCTATTATTTCGTTTGTCAATTATATGTATTATTATTTTAAGCGTATCTAATGTCATTTGAAATTATATTTTTAATGATAAATACACACCGTATTATTATACATTTATGAGCTATAATATAATATAATTAATGATGTATGATAAAATTCAATGTGAGAAAATTGTACCCAAGGTAAATTAATAAATTAATAAATATAAATAAATGTATGAAGTATCTTGTATCTTATACGTATCTCAGATACATATCTTGTATCTATGGTATCTTTAAAAATATTATAGTATCTTGTATCTTGTATTTAGTTACTAATTATAGATGTATCTTGTATCTTGTATTTAGATACTATGTTTGAGGTATCTTGCCCAGCCCTGGTTGTGGGTAGGTATACTAACAAATCATTCCATTTTTTTCAAGTACCTATAGGTAAAACGTGCAGCAATGAAATTTCGAAGAATATTAATACGATCTAAATATAATTTAAGATGATTAACTATTTATGTTTAAATATTAATTGTCTGCAATAAATTTCAATGCATTACTATAAGGTACCTGGAATTGAAAAATAATAGCCATATTACTATAAGCCCAGAAGTGGCCAACTTTAAAAGACTTGTGATTGACCTCTGAGGTTTTTTAGGTCGTCGCGATCGACCAAAAAAAAAAAAATTTCAATAAAATAAAAAAAAATACTATTATTATTAAAAAAATAAAAAATATCATATGTCATATTATGAATGCACATATTAAAATTATTAAATATATAATAATTAACAGATATCAGTTTATATAGGCTCATTTTTCAGAATTATTTATTGCCTTTTTCTAAATCTAATTTTTATACAGTGAGATATACAAAGATACACTAATTTACAATGAACAAATATTGTATTTGTTTTCTGAAAAAAATTTAAGAAAATGATAAATGGTATCGCGATCTATCTGTTGACCACCACGCAGTATAAGCCATAAGGGTCTAAGGATGGGCCCGAAGCCTCCTCCGTATTCCTAAAATATAAATGCAATTTTTTTATGAAGTCACCCTCTGTATAGTAATGTCAATACAATTTATCACAATACAACAGTATTTCTAACGACGATGGCAAATTTCACTCTAGAAATATTGCCGCGGGCGCGTTTTATGCGAACCGCGACTACTGCCGACGTCCAACCCCGGTGGCCGCGCTGGAGGGAGCACAGAGAGCGTCTTTAGCGCGTGACGACGATAACGATGTAATCACGAGAGATGTGATGTGTAATCGGTGGCCATCCGTCGCTGGCGATGTTCCAAAAAGAAACAGTCACCCGCACAGGTTACCTCACCTATTCCATCGTTTTCGCATGGTCGCGACGTGTCTGCACGCATCGTCCGCCGATGTCGCTCGCATCAGCACCGTACCCGGAAACGACGTCTCCCGCACGGTCGGCACTGCTGACATTTATTCGCGCTGCCAAAAAGGTCATCGGTAGCCGCTGCAGTCGTCTGTCGCACCGCGCGTCCAATAAACCGACAGTGCCCGACGCACCGCCGTATAGCACCTGAGTGAATGACGCCCGCGATCCCGTCACGCGCCGTTGGTGGTCGCCGCGGAGAACGTGCGAGGCGTGACTAAGTAGGTACTTACCTTACCGTCGCCATCAGTCATCCATCGACGCTCTTTCGAGTGGATATATTACATACGTCAACACTGGTCATCGCGTTTGTCTGCCGTCTGTCATCATGTTTGGTTTAGGCGATGAGCCGGAAGGGCGGTGCTATTCGAAACGTCCACAACATCGCGACTGTCTTACAAATTTAGCTTACCGTATTATCACCCTCCATCGTGGTGCTGATCATCGCATCACTATTCCTGACGTCAGCCAACCGGTCACGTCATCTTCTAACGTGTTCCTCGCTAGCAGTGGAGTATACGCAGAGTTTATTTATTGGGGAGGGGGTTGCCATTATTTTATACAAAAATGTTTTTACGTACACAGTTTGTCTGAAAAGTTCCCGAACTAAATTTAATAAAAATATAGATTTATAAAGATATACGAATTTATTTGTGTTAACCTATACATTTCTGTTCAAACGTTCATCTAGAGAACTCATTTTGTGGAACTACCTTTAACTTACTGCTCTGTACCACAAGCTCTTTGCGGATCGCTGGAATGTCGTCAAAAAAGTGACCTTTCATCTTCAGTTTGAGCTTTGGTATAAAAGATAATCTGCCGGAGCATACCAAAAAAAAAAAGTTAATGATGTGATCGCGATAAACTCGTCGAAACGAGAAAACGTAGCGACTATCAAGCATATAAAAAAATTGTAATATCATTGCAATAAAGGGGATAACGAATACACTGAATATACTTTTAGTATAGTATTATTTTTGTTATCACATATTAGGTACCTACCTATATATATTATTATTTTTGTCTGCAAATGATGTTGTAATATATAATATATACGTTTACCTATTGAAAAATTATGTTTTATATTATTGTATTTCTGTATTCTGTTAACCGTCATTGTCCCGGTCCCGACAGTGACGGGTTATTGTGCTTCTAGTTTCTACTGTACTTACTTCATCACTTTCAAATAAAACTTAACATTCACTGTTTGTCCGTTTGGAACAAATCCACAGTAAATTAGGGCAAAAATTTTAGTTTGAAAATTGTTCAGGCATACAGTGTAGGTACCTATTAGACACACACACACACACACAACCTACACTGGCACTCTGCCTATAATGACGTATACAACCGTGTATAATAAAATATAACATAGTACAACAAACAGCACTAATTCATTTCCAACATAAATGGTCATTACCTAATATATTAAAATAAATGTAATATTCCATAAAAGAAATCATTATCAAATTAAATTAAAGACAAATTTTTACGTTATTTTTTAAAATTTAGTCATATGATTAAATTGTATTTTTTTAAGACATTTTTATAGTTTTTGAGAACATTAAAACTTACATACCTACAAATAATGACCATAAAAAGGTATAACACTTCTAGTTTTAACAACTGAAAATGCAATTTGTAATTTACCTATACTTATTTGTCAATTCAAATACGGTTATTTAATAATGACTATACTAGTCAGTTTAAACTCGTTTTTTACGACAATCTTTTACAAATTTCAATAGGTAATCAACATAAATATTACCTTGCAGACAATTTTTTCATATATATATATAATATATACTTTTATTATATTAATATATTGACAAACTGACATGTTTAATAAGTATACTTAATACTTATAGTATTCAGTCTTATGGTGATGTTAATTTATAATAAAAATTAATTTTTATTTTAATAAGAAACAATTAATGACAATATTATAAGGTACCTATTGACTATTGACTAGGGCCAACATCAAAATGTCATCGTAGAAGGGAGTCTCTTTTTATATTTTGTCAACATAAATTCTGTATAATTTGGTAAAAAGTAACAAGTATATTGATTGCATAACTACATTTAAGGAAATTACACTTAAGCTCTAAAAGAAATATTTATAGGTTTGTTGAATTAACTAGCGTTAGGTTGGTTAATTTGAGTTGGATCTTCAAATACTGGTGGTTGAGGTCTGAATTGTTCGGCTGACATGTGCATAAAAAATAATCCAAACCCTTCGATCATTGCCAAAAGTAATCCTCCAAAAACAGCACTAGCAGTCATAGCAGGTATTCCATTGCGTGCCGCTAATATACCACCAGTCAAAGCACCACTGGCTATAGAATTCCACGGATCTTCTTTTTTTCTGATGGCCACTAGTGAACAATCAATGGTTGAAAATAATCCTCCCCATATGGCAAAACTACCACCTATGTTGGGTGCTTTGGTTGCAACAGAATGAAAAGCTCCCTAGAAAATACCCAAATTAGCACATAATTAGTATGATGACTAAAATAATAAAATTTAATTAGTTAAACTATACAATAATATACAACAATTTGGATATAATTACCAGTATACTGAAATATAGCAATAATTTATACTGTATTTTACAGAGTGTCAATATTGATAATGAGTTTAAAAACAAGTAATATCATATACCTATTAAAATATATGAAAATTGTTTTAAAAAAAAGTTAGTGCAACATACCATATGGCTAAAATAAAAATAAATTACCAATAGTAAAAATTTATATCTGATTTATACCTTTATAATTTATACCTATTTTTCCAAAGAATTATTTTTCAAAGTATAAAAAAAATACAGTGTACTCTCAAATTTCTTCTGAATGGGCCGGGCTGGCTTGACACCACAGATAAGCAAATTCCGCAGATAATCAGCAAAATTCAATTAAAATTAAAATGTTATAATTTCATAAATGTACTGTTAAAAAAAATTAAATTATGTAATTTTAAATAGTATTAAAGGAAAATTAAATTGGAGCATATTGTATTTTTTTTTTAAACATTCATATAATATTACAAAAATACATCAAATTATATAATAAAAAAATAAAAGGAACAAAAGTATAATGAAAAATTATAAATTATTTATATGCAAAAAATGTCTGTGGAAGATTACAGATTATCAGCCCACGGATAATTGAAGTACACTGTATGAGAAATAAACTTAATTTATAAACAATTATACATCTATATAGTATATAAATATGACAACTCAAGATTTTTCTTTATTACATATAATTTTCTAAAATTAAAATAAATGAACTTACATTAAAACGTCTGTTAACTCCTGTGGGAGCATTACGGAAGCCTTTTATACCTTGAAAAATACCACCACCAATAAGACCCATAGCAAAAGCACCACCAAGATCTTCTAATATTCTCATTGGACATGGTTCTCTTCCAAATTCTTCCATGGTGTTTTATTTATGTACAAGGTTTTTAAAATATCTGAAAGGCCAAATAGTATTCATTACTAAAATATCTATGAAAATAAAATCCTAAACATAAGTTAATAATTAAATGTTTGTTGGGAGATTTCTAACAAAATGATTATTCAAAAACCAAGTTATTATTAATACCAATATCATTGTAATTCATTGTAATTATAAATAATACACTTGGGTATAATTTTATAGATAGATCTATCGTAGATCTTTATCTCAAAAACCATTACCTTACAATTTTATTTTTAGAAACAGTTTATACAAGTGTCATGATATTAATATAATATTGTATACTATTTATTTAACACATAAAAACATTAATGTTTATTTACACATATATACATAGACTAATCAAATAATAGTACTTTACAATATAATATATTTTTATTTAATTTATTCTCTTTCAGGAGATTCGAGTCTTGGTCTTTTGTTGAATATTTCTTCTGTTGTATTTTGTACATTGCGATTGAATTTAAATTTGTTGGAGAGTTTTAAAACCACTTTTGGATTTTCTTGGACATCTTTCTTTACTGCTCTAGGAGTCCAATTGTTTTCGGTTAAAATATCATATATCTCTTTATATGTTTGATTAACTATCACATTAAAATATAATTTTTCCGGATTAAGAAACCTGACAATTTCTCTTAACTCCTTACAACTAGGATGGCTAGAATAACAAACTCTGGTTATATTATTTTTAACAATTACATGGCCACCTGTGCTTATCACATCCTTAGTAAATGCTAGAGCATTAAGCTGTACACATTTAACATTTTTATTTAATTGCATACAGTTAACATTATCAGTGTCACATTCATTTTTTGAACACGCGTGTATTCTATTATTAGTGTAAATTGGAGTTACATAGTTATCTAATTCTGCTATTGAACTATACAATTCATCATATTTTTGTTTATGCACATGAATAGGGAATTTGAAATATTTAGAAACTTCAACTATGGCATATTCTATACCTACATATCCAGGCATCCACAGACAAATTTTATTATTAGGGTCTTTATTTAACCATTCTTCAACTACTTTTATCAAGTTGGCACTACTTTCCTTTCTCATTGGAAATTCATAATAATTTTTTGATGCAAAAGTAGTGTCTAAATACAATGCAGATATATTCTTTGGATCACCATTACCTTCTTTATCTATCAAAAGTGGCTTGAATAGTTTGAGATCTTGTAATTGTATTCTGAAATCTCCAGTATACAAAATACGATGTGCACCAGCTTCAATCAAAAACATTACTGATCCTGGACAATGTCCAGCTGGTAATAAGGTTACACAAATGTATTCAAAATTATCTGAATGCACTTTCAATAAATTAGGGAAACCAATTTCAAGAGATACAAGTTTATCTTCTCTAAGATGAATGGTTTTATTTCGCTTTAAAAATGTTATTGTTAACGGTGATGCATAAAGCATCATATTGTTTTTAGTATTATTGAATGCCACTTGAAAAGAATGATCTTGAATTCCACGCATGTGATCTTTATGAAAATGGGACAACATAAAAGTAGAACAACTCAGCAGATGTGACTCAAAAGAATCAATGCCAATGAATGATAATTCCTTCTCTTCTAATTTTCCACCAAAGGTAGACATTTTCCTGGAATAACAAAATATTTAAGAAAATCCAAAAACTGATAACACTTCATTTTCAATTCAGAAATTCAAATCATATTAATAAATGATACTTGTGCATTATTGCGACTACCAAATAGTATATGTTATAGTGACGTCATTCCCACTCTAATCTTGCATTTTGCAAGTGAATTCTATTTCTAATTCTATTAGGAATAATTAAGGCCTAGGGGCCAGCATTGCCACTCGCTCACGAGTAACATTCAAAACAAAAATACCTCTCGATTTGCTATGCAACACCACCTAAGGTAGGTCACAGGGTTAAAAAAAAAAGATGCCCATAATTTTGCTAACAAGTAACAACATTATCAATAAATACATTGACATAAGCTTTGGATAGTTTTGTATTATTATACATATATTAAACAGATGTGCTTGCATGCAAAGCGTTTGACATCATGGTAGTCGTGATAACGCACAAGTACCTAATAAATAATAGTTTTATAGAAAGGTACATATTTTTATACTACTAACTAGTTTTATATAGTCACAATCAAAAAACAGCATGAAATATATTTTAACTGTCTTAAAATAAATATATAAAAAAATTAATTAATTAATAAGATTCAGTTATCAAATAGAAAATAAAATATAAATTTTTAAATATAATAATAAATTATAATTTATAAGTAGTATCTATGCATTTATACCATGCTACAATACTCGGAGTAACTATGAAAGTATTTAATTTAAAACGTCAGTGTTTTATTCGTTACCTATCTCTCTCAGACTCACACACAACATCGTAAATTTAATTAAAATAATATAATAGTAAAAAATAAGTAAAATATTTTTAATACTAAAACTAACACAAAATTATATTACTGACTGTTAAACTCAAATCTTCTGTATTTTCTATGGGACATTGATCAGAAAGAGAAAACAAACGTGCTAACATCCACTTAATTTAAATTTTAAAAATTATACATGTTATGGTTATACTTATAGCTCAATTATGGTATTAATCACAGTATGAATTTTTTAGAATACTTTTTAATAATCATTTTTAGCTAGGTAGTTCACATATAAATGTATGATAATGTGTACATAATAGTTATTACTTTGTGCTATAATACTAATTGATTTGACCGACCTACTCCTATATATTTAATTTTATAACTAAAAATATAGAACAAAGTTATAAGGTATTCTAATTATATAATAGTTATTGATGTAGACAGATTAGTTATATATAATAAACTTAATAAATAGAGAATATAAGTAGGTATTAAAATAACATATTTTTTCTGTTAATCTAAATAAAAAATTAATTTCATGTATATTTAACTTTATTAGCACATTCATGGATATGGTCAAAATGTAATAATTTAAATTTGACTGACTAATTAAGTATTACCTATTATTAAATAGTTTGTTTTGTTGTGACAACGCTTTTTAAATTAATTTTTAATACATTTCTTAAGAGCACAACTAATTCGATAAGTTGGATAAGGACATAGCTTAAGAAATAACTCTCTTAAAATAAAATTTAACCAATTTAAGCAAATATATAACCCTTGTTAGAATTACCACTGAATAGTGAATACTGATATAGTGATATTACATTGGCATTTAATGGAGGTACAATGATAAATTATACAAATATACTAGTAAACCTACCAAAATATTTCATTTAAATATCATATAAAAAATATTCAGCATATGAATCTATAAATAATTTACTTACGTTTAGCAAAACAAAAAACGCTGAAGAAAATTCTTAATAATCTTATTCCTTTTTTTCTATTTTGTGCATTTTATGTAATATTTTTATCAATGATATTTAAGTTTGATGGTTAGGTTAGAAATTAATAAATGTTATTCAAAATTTCAAACCTTCTGAATTTCAAGGAGGTTGTAAGAACTATAAATATTCCCGCCATAAACTCAAAATTATGAAATAAAAGTATACCTATTTAAAATATAGATATTAAATCCGAAGACCATCTTATGTAAATTGTTTAATTTTATAAAAACGATCAATAACAAACATTACAATTTTTGTATATAATATTACAAAATATGTTCCTGTTTTATTGCTTTATTAATACTAAAAAACCAATTAGAACCAAAATGTATTAATTACAACTAGTTAGACCCAAGTGAATTTGTAATGTACACTCAGTTATTACTAATTTTTACAGTATTTCTTTGTAAGGAAATAAAAGTAAATAAAAGAGTCCAAATTTTTGTTATTTTGTTTTTTTATAGAATAGAAATGAAGTAGTAAGTAATAGTACTTAAAATTAATAGATTAAATACAAATTAAACATATTTATTTATACATTTTAATATTGAATAAATTGACCAAAAAAAGGTGGGGCTAGATTATAAGTTATAACTGATTATTTTAAATTTTCTACATAAAATTTTGAAAAAATATTATTTAGAAATTATTCAAGGTTAAAAAAATAACTACACAAAATATTAATTTGTTAATGACTGCCTTATTTAAATAATGGATTGGACAATTGCATTATTAAATATTTACTTGCTTGCACCATAATTTATATTTTTTTTGTGATTCCATTGATACTTTTTTTGTGGTCAATTTTGGGTTGCAAATAAAAAAAAAAGAATTAAAGCTATGTTCACAAACATAGTAACCATTATAATCTTATAATATTATATACATTATAAATTATATACTTAGAATATAATCAAATAAAATAAATAAATTTTTCAAATTTGCAATTTTAGTAGTATAAAATAAGTTAACATAACAGTTTATAGTTAAAACCAAAATTTTAAATTGATTGGTATCATAAATTCAACATGATCAACAGTTTTCAATTGATTAATGTAAACTTCATATTTATATTTTTTAATAACAAAACTAAAATGTAAAACATTTTTTATTTAAATATAATCAAACTTTAAATTTTATATTTTACTGAAAACAAAATTCAAAATAATTATACTGATTAGGTTATTTAATACATGAAAACACATATATGTATTGTCCAGTTCTGGCAGATGGAAAATCGCTGTGAAATATTGTTAAAATATTTTTGCATTTTCCTCTAGTTAAAAATGCTTGTACTTTGTTTAATAGTTGGTCAAACATAACTATGTGTGTTGGTAAATTTTTTTTACTTTCAGCTGAATATGACTCTTCAAGCCATTTATTTGGATTTTCAAAGAATACATCTGCTTCATCAGTATAATTTGATATGCCATGAAGGTTTGGCTCACATGTTAAGATCCTTGCAGTTATATTCATATGAAGATGACTAAAAAGTGGAGTTGAGTGACATGGCATTAAAAATAATAATTTTGAATGTTGAGGTAATTCAGCTAAATGCGACATAACACTAGTAGAGCCTATCTGATGATACCGTCCCAAATAAATTAATACTATTATATTTAATATGACCGTTAAAGTTCCTAATTTTATAAACTTTTTACAAACTACAGAAATTTGTTCTGATGTAATAAAGAATATCATTGGAAACAATGGTAATAGAAATCGTTGCTCTTTATGAGCAACCATACTTAACACTGACAAAGACCAAAATACTGTGATAACCAACTTGGAATCAGTATCATAAAGATTAATGAACCTTAATTTTTTGATAAAACAATAAATGAATATAAAAAATACAGGGCCCAGCACTGGTGGTAATCCACTGACAAAATACCAATACCAATTCTCAATAGAATAATGAGCATTGACTTTTTTTATAATATTATAATACAAAAAATTCCATTGTGTAACAACAAAAGAACCATGGAGGTATGTATCTAGTGTTATAGAAAATATAATAGACGTTAAACCAATACAAATATACCTTGCTAGATTATTTACATTATAACGTTTATGAGCAAAAAAATCAAATACAATTAATGGAATCCACACTATTATTGCAGTTGGGCGTATAATACAAACAAAAGCAACTATCCATAAAAATGTGACATCTTTACTTTTCAATGACCAAGGGTAATAGTACAAGGCAATTGTTGTCAAATTAGTTTCCAGTGTATTAACTAAGGTACGTGTTGAACAATATGCCAAAAATGGGTTTGTCATATAACATACTAATGGCCAAAATACATTTGAACATTTAGCGCGTTTTTGTATCCAGCATACAAAACAATAATCCGAATATGTTGAGAAAAGTGTTTGTAGAAAGCGTGGACTCCATATTAAAAGTTGTAAAGTGTCCAGCGAGAAATATTTTAAAATTTGATATATTATTACAATCCATGAAACAGAAATATAACTTCTTATACCAACGATCCATTCCCAAGTGCGATATCCAAAACCAAAAGTAATGTAATGAGCTATCTCCAAAGACTGCCAGTATTCATCTGGGACATACCATGAATGAACTATATAAAGATGGAACAATCTTATGGACAGTAAAGATGTACCAACAATTAATAATGTTGGATATTTCATTTTCCAACAATGGACAATTGCACATTTATGTAACTTCTTTAGTCTTCTTTTTTTTTTGATTATCAGCCTGAAAAATATAGAAATTAATTCATTAATTAGTAATCATGACATAAAATATCCAGAAGATAATTTATTTTACTATTATATTTGATTAACATTTAACTTAAAGATGATAAAGTTTATTAAAATTCTAAAATAATATATTAACATATTAGAATCCAATAGAATAAAATATGTATAATTTGGTGGCATTAATCAATAATAATTAATTAAAAACATTTTTTTCAATCATTTGTCTAATTTATTATGCTTAAGTAAAATACCTTCAAAATAAAATTAATGATTAAGCCATTGACATACTATATAAATATCTAGTTTTTAAGTTCATAATAATATTATATCAATTATTATAATGAGTGTACATATTAACATTATATAAGCATATTATTATAATTTATAATTCCTTTTCCTTAACTTTTTCACACGGATAATGGAAATCAGTGAAGAACTGAAG
>VUJU01006092.1:0-11462 GCA_009835225.1 Aphis craccivora
TTGACCGAAGGACTTTATTGGTTACATAGTAATAAATAAAACCTATAATAATACGTATATCACAATAAAATAGCAATAAAGAAGTAACAGCTGGATTTATACTAAACAGTAAACAGTGCGCATACAATTTATAATAAACGAATACATATATAGCATATTATTTTAAATATATCTATTTATTTTAAAATAATAATAAGAATAATAAAAAGTTTTGAGCTAGTCAGAAGTCAGTACTTAAATTTTTTTTTATGTGTAAATATCTAAAGGAATTTAAAATGAAACAAGTTACATATTGTGTAAGAAAATTTCAATAGTATTTATAAGAACTCTATGGCATACTTTCCAAATGCAATTCAAAACACAGTACTGGCCATGATAAAATCCTTTACAGAAATTGTCTTTCTGGTAGAGTAGAATTTTCCTATAATGTAAGTATGTTAGACGTTCTTTTTGAAGAATTAAAGAATATGTTATATATTATTTAATTATAAATTAATAATTTCGGTTATTAATATGCTATAAACAATAACCAATAGAAACATTAGAAACCATTTATATAAATGAAAAAAATTATCTAAAAAGTAAATATGGGTTACTATAGTAACACATTGATTGGATAAAGGAAGCTAAAAATATCTCTCGAGGTTTTCAACGAATCTATTGATATAATTTTTATTGAAATCGATCAAGTTGTGTCTGAGATTGTTGGTAACAAATGAGTAGTCCTTTTTCACTCTTTTTCATCAAATTATTATTATTATTATTAGTCTTAAATTTTTTAAGAGTAGGTGCGTACCTATATAGATGTTTAAACGTAAAAAAAAATGTCTCAACATTTAATAACGAGAATAAATATTCAAGAATCAATATGATTTGTAACTATATTCGTTAAAAATTGTACTTACTCTTTAACAGTTTAACCTAACCCTTACCTACCCTTTTATCATATCATTTCTAAATAGATATAGATTCATTTTTGGGTTAACGACCGAAGACTCTTGTCGATAGGTATTATATTATTATAAGGCAAACTTGGAAAATCTTTACCAAAATGTAATACCATTGCTAACAATATAGTTACATAGTTTGAGAATATTCTGTTCAATATACATGGAACATTGAACATCAAACTTTATGTATTATACTTATTATTCTCTATAGTATTATGCTCGTGTATAGTATATTATTATAGTATATATACTGTATAGAGCAACGTCATTGCGTATCCTTTATTGAAATGAGATTTGTATTTTTCACATCATAGTTAAATTCGACGTTTTCGATAAAGATATGTTGATGTGAAGCTTATTTTATAGTTGATTTTATAACTCAAATGACGGTGAGAACTCTTTAATAATAGCATTTACGATTGGTCACTACTGACTTAATCGAAAGCTATTAATTATCGTTTGTTTATCGTTCATAGGATAAAAAATACATTTTTGACCGGCATTAGTGAAGAATTGATGTTTTTTTGTGGATTTTCGTCATAAAATCGCCGCTCACAGTGCCTTGCTATAAACTACAGCTCATATATAACTATTTTCGAGATACAAACACTACTGTGAGATGCTGACAAAGTCAAAGATCGGCTTGGTGTCGTTATATGTAAAGAAAGTCTGGACTAATTGTCTATAACTGTGAATTTCGACCTATATTAGTCTGCAGGAAATAAAGTTGGATTCCCTGGGTAATCGGAATAAAAACTACAATACAGATTAGTAATAAGAAATTTACTTTTAAATAAAATATATAAGATTGTATGAGTTACTTTTTTGTTGAACGTAATAAATGTACGAAAAATATTATGATTTATGATATAAATTTTAAAAGTAAAAAAAATAATATAGTCTATATACTTTACCTCGAAAATAGTTTATATCTTCCATCGTCTGTAATACTATACGAAAAACATTTGACCATTAAAATATTTTGTATGTTGAATTTGTTGTATTATTAACTTAGTACTTAAAATACATTAAAAAAATATCCAAAAAGTTTTTTCTTTATTTTTGATTGATATTTTATTAGCATTAACTACATTTTTTTATGATGATAACATTTTTTAATAACAATAAATATTCAAAAATTAATTTAGTTTTTTTATTTTCCATGTTATAAGTCGTTCTTCAGTATATTTTTAATATAGGTATTTATTTTACTTGGAAATATTATATAATTTACCTACTATAGTATTCGTATTGTAAACGTCATAAATATACTATACTTTATACTAATACTATATATTTTTCATATTTATTCACATGAATAAACCCGTACCTACTAACCTATTGATGTGAGTTCTTTTCAATATTTTTGGTAAAATAAGCATTACTTATTTTGGACATGTACTCAAAATTAATAAACGAGCTGACTGTGATATGTACATCAAAATTCTTCTATAATATTTTAGTGGGTATATCGTATTATATATTATATATCATAATATATATGTATATTCAAACATGAAACCGATAAAATATAATATAAGTGTGATACACTATATTGTAAAAATAAATAAGTAAACACTTCACTAAAAATAAAAAGTAGGTAATTAAGTTATGTTGAACAAGGCTAAAAATGAAAGTGTATTTCATTTTATAGCCAAATTCATATACCTATATATTATATTTTCAATTACTTGGTTCGGATAACTATTAATTTGAAAACGAATATAGAATGTCACGAAATAAAACTTTCAAAACGTCAAAGAGCGTATATATAGTATAACCGTCGAAAATATCATTATTTCATAAACTCGGAATAAACTGCCGTGTATATTGAACGTTTTCGTATGGGGGGAATATAATTTCAAATGTACGACACTATAATATTATAATAGCATATTATATTAGTGACGATGTCGACTGGTGAGTGCTTGCACTACAAAAAAAAAAACCTCCCTATTTATCAAATAAAAAAACTATATTCATTATAGTTATTACCCAAATTTATTGTGAATGTAGCGATATTTGCTTTAGATAATATAAATTTGACGGCCATAGGAGGTTTGTGAACTACAATTATATTATTGTAGATCGATCGTAATTAATAACACGATATCCTTGGGGGATTATTCATAATATATTACTTAGTAAGGGTATAAGGACCAGAAGGACATAAATATATAATACGATAGTTATTTATAAAACAGTTCATCGAAACTAAATATTATTTATTATATTATTTAACGCTTATATTTTTTTAAACTTATTTCATTCTCATAACGAAACATGTTTTAACTTAAGCTGTACCTATTTTACTTTAATTATAAACTTTTTAAAATTAGGCTTATAATTGTATTCAACCAAACTTTGTTAGTAGTTTTTAACTGTCCTTATGAAACATGTATGCATTTTGCATTTTAATAAATGTTGGTCATCTTTTTTTTATTTACTTCAATTTTTACATTTTTTCCCTTAATATTTGACTTTAAAATTACTTTCAAGATTCCCTCTTAAATAATATATAATAAATAAATAAATAATAATAATATATATACACGTACTGAATATTATAAACTTGAATATATAATCATTGAAAAAAATGAGATACATAAATGTGTATTTTTTCTACTGAAAGATTGTCTCTTCTAATCCTTCTTGCAAATAGTAAAAATCAAACAAAAGTTTGAAAAAAATGTTACAACCACGAGAAGAGAATATCATAGACAAAATGATAATGTACTTCTTATACATATTATGTACATTAACCTACATTTTAAATTCTGAGAAAAACGATAAATGTATTGATTTTACAGTGATGAGCTTTTATAATATATATACATAAATGCATATATACATGTATACATATATGCATATATACAGGGTATATAAAAGATATACAGTAGAAAAAATTATTTGATCTTAAACTTTTAATGTAATTTCTCTATGAAAATATACCTAAATAAAGAATATTTGTTATTATTAATATTTAATTATTATACCTAATATATATTTATATCATATTATTGTTATATTGTTTTTATTAACTTTTGAGTTCATACACTTAATTGTAAATAACATAAAATAGTATGGTTCATATTATTTAATTAGATAGTAGGTATCTTAAAATCAATCAACATATTTTTTAAAATTCCATTGCGTGCAGCAAAATCCATAATATACGTTAAAGTTTTAAACCTCTGTAAATTATAACAAAATAATTAATATTAGGTTTGTAATTCATCGTTTAAAATACGTAATTTCATCCAAATCTGAATTACAGCTGATATCTATATAAAAAAAAATTGTGAATGTTATTTTTAAGATTTTTTTAATTCCAGTATAAAATACTTACTTATGAGGAACATATAATATTAAATTTTAAAATCTTATAGCTATAAATATTGAACATAATCTTATAAATTATTTATTGTAAAATACTTCGTGTTTGTCATTTTTACGAATTTTGTAAAAATTTAAACTTAATTTTCATAAAAGTGTACTTATATATTTTTATTATTTTAAAACAAATATAAGAAAATTTTAAGAAAATTCAGAATACAAAATAATCAATACTATATTATAATTATATTATAATCGGCAGTTTCTAAAAGAGCTTTAAGTGCAGTAAATCAGAGGAGGGTCGGAAAGACGTGGTATTTCAGTCTAGGCTATGTACGGTTAACTCGCTCGGTATTAAAACAATATTTTGTTTTGTCGCCCGCTGTGGCGGCAAGTAGCCATATCATTAGATTTTGGTGGCGAAACTTCCTGCTTATAATCGACCATTCGATTTTTCGCAGACACGACAATATTTTAAACGATGCCTGCGGCGGCAGTGTATATTATTACAATATAGGACGACTATAGTATCCGCGGTACGCGCATAACGTACTATACGATAATAATTATCTAATATTCCCTCCTGTACCTACACTCGTTAGGGAATATAGGTACGAATGATCGTACTCGGCTCGGACGGACTTCTCAGCCCATCCACCCGGGCTCGGTCGGGTACTCCCACTACTACTGGCCTTTGGCTATTCTCATTGTCGTCACAATCTGACCTGTAATTTACTACATTGTAACATTTTCGTTGTGCAGGACGGCGACGGCGGAAGCGGCGGCGACGATGACGACTTCAAATACTTCGTGGAACCGGAAATCCGTTGGTATCACCACTGCTGCAGTGGCGTGTTCGCGGTGCTCGGGCTGGCCGTCATGGTCGCGGGGGCGATAGCGATGGCCGCCGGCCACCTGATACCGGCCAGGGACCCGGTGGTCCGCCGGTCCGCGCACATGGAGGTGATCGACCGGAGGGCTGTTTCGTTCAACGATCACTTGGCGTCGTGCCGTTACGTCGGTTCGGTGGTGTTCGCCGTCGGTGTAGTGTTCACCGTCGTCCGGTTTTGGGCTTCGGTGATAAGGACCCGGCCCGGCGGCAACGGCAAAGATCGGCCTGTCGAGAAACTGCGGTCCAGCGAGCAGCGATCGTTGTCGCCGAACAACGCGCAGACCGTCCGAATACCCATCACGGGCACGTTGGAGAATGTACAGCCCGACCCGTTGGCCATAAAACTGCGGTTCGCCGACGGCGGTTAAAAGACTATACCTATTATTATACGATTTTAAAACGCAATATTATATTAAATATATTATTATATTATCATTGATATGCTGTATAATTACACACGTGGAGTACCTATATACTGTTGTGGTAGTTATAGACTATATGTGATAGTATAGATAGTATTGTTGTTGTTGTTATTATTATTATTATTATTATTGTGGTGACAGTTATTAGTATAGTATATATAATATATATATTAGAACATAAAAAGCTTAAACTTGTAACGTGATTTTATGCACAAAAAAAAAAAAGTAACTATAGTGTAGGTACCAACAATAAATGGCGATAAACGGTGGTTTCACGGTGTTTTCGCCGTGTGCCTCCTTCCGCAAAGTACCCACATAAGGTGATAACAGTTTAACGTCGTACCACAGGCGACAGGCCCAATAATTTAGTTTTACAGAGGTCTGTCCTATTCTGTAGATTTAAATGCAACATTTTATTTTTTGTAAAGCACACGGAGTTAAACGTCGTTTGTGATGTTTTATTCGTTATAAATGTATTATTTCGTTAATGAGTTATTATTATCTATCAAAAATATCAGTAAGTAGTATCTAAGCGTAGTAATATTGTATAAATCTATCGAATTGTTCAGCAAGAAACTGTTTTTCGAATAAAAATAATATTCTCCCATTGAACCATTGAACAGTTAAAGCAGAATTTATGTTTTTCAATAATAATAATAATGATAATAATAAACAGACGAAAGAGCTTATATGGAATCTCCGGTCTTCACGATAAGGATTTGCGATAATAGCATTGTACTTAAGGAATCACTGTTTGTCCTTAGTATCGATTATTTTTATTTTTTTTATCATATACAACATTTCAAAGAAAAATAATATTTATTTATTAAGCATGCAATATATGACACGAATACATTATTATATAACCACTTTTTAACCATAAAAAATAACCATTATTTATGATTATGATATCATATACAGTCCAATTATGCATAATATATGTAATATGTATAGTGTATACATATTATAACAATTATATGAATCTAAGTAAATTTAATTTTTATAATACTATGTTATCCTATTATATTAATGATACCTACATTATTTATTAAGTTTATTATTAATTAATATTGATCTAAATAAATATAATATTTTTTTGTGATCTGGTATGCATATTTTAAATAATTTATTTAAAGGCTGTGGTTTGTAATTTGCATAAAATTGGATATTGATTTATATTTATAACAAAATTGTATACGAATGGTCAAACATTTTTGTTCGTATATATTTTTTTTGGTAAACAACATACTCTAAGAAAATAATAAAAAAAAAATCCTATAATTCATAGTTATATCTAATATAATATATATATATCATTCTGGTATTGTGTTATAACTTATAACACACATTTATTGACATATATACTATACAGAACAGTTTTTTAAAAAAAATTATAATATGTTAAAAGTCAAAATCGAATTGCTATATAATACTATTTTTTATAAATATAAAATCATAATGTATGTATTTAGACATTGAGGTATTAAAACCACGATGTATACTGATTTTTGTAAATTTTATTTTTGTAAGACACATGATTGTAATTTTGAATGGCGCAAAGTGTATATTTTGTGGACTAACAGTTCCTTCCCGAATATTTTGTGTTACATTAACAAATTTAATTAAAATTTTATTGAATCCATGTATAAACAATACGAATATGATTATAGTTTATTTATGTTTGTTATATTCAATGGTTGCAAAAAATAAAAAAATATAGTTAAAAATAATAAAATATCTATTCAAAATATATTTAAAAGTTTTATTTTTGAAATTTTAGTACTTGTTACTATATTATAACGTTTAAATTGATTTTATTTCAAAATAACAAGAACGCGATATGCGTATACTATTGTCAAAAAACATATCACTTTAAAATTTTTTTTTCAGTAATTATTAATTTAAGTTTTGTTCAGTACTTAATTATGATATTAACAAAACGATTTTCAATAAATAAATTTTGTTGGTCAATAATAAAAACATTAAAAAAATATAGCTATTTAACAGGTAATTACAAATTATCCTCCAAATTCTATCTCTGTGTTGAAAAATGTTAATAGATACCTATTTAAATAAAATTTTAATTTATTCATATTTACATTAAATCATTAAAAAAGTATATTTTTATTTATCACAAAAAATGCATGTATTTAATGATCGTATTAAAAATAAATATAAGATTTTATTAAGCTTGAATTTTTATATTTTAGTTACTATTATTCATCGCTTAATAATAATATTAATTGATTTACAAAATATTAATTGTTGTTAAAGTTACATATTTATCCATTGCGTTAATTTATAATTAAATAAATAGGTATCTATCTGAGCCAGAGCTATCTTTCACACCCCCAGAGTGCTTATGTAACGACATTTTTAATTCACAAAAATTGACATGTACCTATAACAATATTAAAATTTTTACAATATTACTGTTATGTCTGCAAATATAAAAAAATATAAGTTTAAAATAATAATTATAATTATGATAAACGTTCTACCTACCTGTATTAATAATATAGTATTAATGACACATGCAACTAATTTATTTTTTAACTCCTATAATATACCTATTACATTACAACCTTATTCGAGAATTTTCTATAAGTAGTCAAAATATGTATTTTACTTTATTTTAGGCTAATTTAATATACGAAATGTTATGCTTATCAATCGTATTTATAAAAATGTACAAGCAGAAATCAAAAATGACTATTTTGTATTTAGTTATTTTTAAAATTTACCATACCAACGACTTATATATTAATATTACATATTAATCCACGCCATACATTATTATATTTATTAATTATTTCATACATATCTCACTTATTATAATTGTAAAATATAGTCATAAACCAAAACTGACATATTATTATTTTGTAGTAATGTAGATATAAATAAATAATGATGTTTAATCATTATCATATATCACACATTTAAATTTAAACACGTCGTGCAAATAATATAACTAAGTGAATAACCTTATTTTAGTTTTTCTTTAAGTAGGTAGCAGATATTATACAGTGTAAAGTGTAGGTAGATATTTAAGAATTAAGTTTGATGATGAACGAATTAAATAAGTGATCGAATATTGTATAACATTACTCTAGATATGTACCCTAACATAGCTGAGCAATCAATACACAATAATAAAAATATACATTGTATTAAGTGCATAAATATATATATACATATACATAAGTAGTAATATTAGAACTTTTGTCTGAAAATATAATTCTAGTTTAAACCTTATATTATAATATAATTAAACTAATATTCAAATAAACAAACTTAGTACTTTTACAGATTTATTTCATATTACAATTTATGAGTTTAATATTATTGTGTATTTATATTCATTTCTGAAAAAAAAAAAACTGATATCATATGCATTAAAAATCTATCATTTTTTGAAATTCAATACCTATTGCTTGATACTAATTACCTTTAACCAGTCATAGATAAGTTAATGTAACATTTTTGTTTTAAAACAATCACAAAATAATAAAATTACTAAAAATATAATGTGTACACATTGTGCAAAAAAATTTCTTGAAGTATTTTTTTTTATACCTATTTATAGAATTATAGCGTTTAATATATCTAATATAATTATGACAAAAACAAAAATAACTTAATATTACATTTAAAGTTATTCTAATAGGAATAGGTTAATGTGAAACAGGTAGTAGTACAATAATGTACAAAATTCAGTAATAGAAAATGTGACAATTTGTTGATTTTTAATTTACTTATTAATATTGTTGATAAAATGTAATATTATATATGTTATTGAACTATTATCTATTTATTATTTTATTATTTTATTATACATACATTATGTTATAGACTGATATTATTAGTATGTGATAATGTGATATACTAACATAAACAATTCAAAACTAAAAAAATATTTTGATTTAAAATTTAAAGATTAAATAAATTATTGAAATTTAAGAATATAGGACAAGGTAACTTATATATTAACATATTATAATTTGATGTTTTTCTTTGTCTGTCATCTTCTTTTAGGACAATAAAAATTCTATGATTTTCAACGTCGCAAGAAGTTTGTGGCAGAAAATTGGATCTAGTTAGTACTTTTATACTTTCAGTCAAAAGTAATAAATTTCATAAGTAGGTAAGTAAAGTAACATTCTGCTGTATAGTAGGTCACTGTAATGAATGCCTAAAAATCTAAAATTATTTGATAGTAAATCGTTATTTTACTAATTAATTTTGAATTTCGTAAAAATTTAAATTACGGATAAATTTTTTTTAATTGGCCAACGTTCAAGTTCTTTTATAATAATTGTAAGCCAAAACTATAGAAAATCTAGTATTAAATTTTCAACTCTTTGATACTTAAACAAGTTTTTTTTATAAATTTTAACTACAAAATAATTTGCAAATATTCATGATTTTGACGAATTTTTGTTGATATTTGAACTTCAAACACTATTTAAAAAAATGTACCTATGTATTCCTATAATTTTTGAATCACTATAAGACTAACTTTACTTATGAGGAACTTTGTATTCAATTTTTAATGCAAGTTTCCTCACCACCTTAGCACATTATGAAAATCGATATTATATCAACTTTAATGTTGCATGAGGTATTGCATGTGGCGCGTTTTTTTATGTGGTTTCCCCGAGTATAAACTTTAGGCCTAATCCACACAGAGGATAATGGTAACCTGCCGGACAGCTATAGTAAGTGAAATTGTTACGATTTATCGTGTTATGTATATTATAAGCTAAAATGATAATGTTTAAAATAAATTTTTGATTTAATGAAATCGTATCTATTCTCATATGTGACCGGAAATCTACCATTACCCTCATTAGCAGTGCTGAATTCAAGAAATATATCATATTAATGATGATCTAATAAACGGTAATCGTTGTTGTCCAATCTCATTAAATATTACAAATTTATAAAAACGTACTCTACAATTAAAAAATGATATATTAACATTGTTACATAATTTATTTTATATTTATATATTTTTGTCTACTGAATTCAATAAAGGTATAATATGTGTACACATATAGCTAAAATAAATATAATTAATACGTATAAATTAATATTATAATACTATAGTCATACTATTAAAACGGGTAGTATTTTAACTTAGGTAATTAAAATTATTTCTAATATTACACAGATAAATTAAACTTACCTGTATATTATCAATTATATTTTAATGATTCTGTAATAGAAAAGTAACATATTTTTCACGTGCCATTATTAATAACCCATTTTACATTTAAAATGTTGTTGGCCTGTCTTGGATATTATTATACCAATGATAATTAATATGAAATAAAACAAATCAAATGATTATTCTATACCTAAAATGATGTGGATAATATTATAAAAAGCAGATACTAGTGCTCATCTGATCGCGAAGCATTCTTGAAAAATTAAACGCTTAAGCTAAAACTATAAATTAGAACAAAAACATTTAAAATTGAAGGTTGTTTTTTATAAAATGGAACTACTTTAAAAAAAAAAAACCAATAGTGTAATTAGAATGAAAACAATTAATAGATAAATTATTTAAACATAAATATAATATAAATCATCTAAATTATATTCAAATAACTTTACTGGCTAACGATAAAAAATATAAAAACAACAATAGGCTTAAATATTAAAATAGATGTTATTCTAATTAGCCAGCACAGTATTGTGAATTAACTAATCAATATCTTTTAGCCAACATACTTTTAATTACATTATAATATGGCTGTAGTCAATTTGCACCAAAATTGACCCAAAATATTTATAACATGTGTAATTTGCACCATTTTTTTTAAAATGCGTTTGTAATTTGCACCAAAATAAAGATAT
>VUJU01006095.1:0-11452 GCA_009835225.1 Aphis craccivora
TATATTTATTTTTTAATAAATGCACTTAAAGTCTATAAGTATAATATAGGTATTATTAAATTATTGAAAATCTGTGTAGGTACTGCTTACGGACTAAGCAGTGTCCTGAACATATGGCGATACAAACTTCTGTTTTCCATTCTGTTTTATTGTAAACTATCGGGTAGATATTTGAAAAACGGAAGTTTGTACTCTTTAAGTACAGTACGAAAAATCTCAAGGTCCTATAAGTAGGTATATTAAAAAATTCCATAAAACAGATTTCAAATAACTGCATTAACGAAAGAGAAAAGTGCATGAGCATCTTCGGTTAATCACTCTGTACATACGGTCAACATCTGGAATTCGAATCCAACATTACGAGTAGTATACATAATCTAACGACTATATACGCAGCATATTATACTATATTATATGAACTGTTGGTTAGTTTACTTTATTACTGGACATATGCAGCTGGGTCAACGATGTCGGGTCAGTCGAAGACGATTTAATGTCGTCGTATAATAATAATAATAATAATTTATAACTGGTATTAAAGGCGTTAACATACGTCGACTTCTGCTGTGGGGTTGTATACAATGATGAGACAACTAACTACCCGAGTTTTTGCAGTGTACCAATAAATGTTTTTTCGTACAGCAGTTAAATATATCACAAGATTATTATTTTTATGAAACATGCTTTTTTTTATTATTATTATTATTTTTTTTTTGTGAATAAGAGTGGAAATCATTATAATATTTAATACGTTTCTAACTAATTTTTAATTACGCTTTTATCATAGTCAACAAAACAAAAAAATCGATGAAATATCATTGAATAATAACGCGAAGGTTTCCGGAATAAGATAAAACTAATGTACGTTATATATAATACATTACAGTATTTATCTTTTACATTAAAAATATGTTTATAATTTTTTAACATTTAAATGTTGTAATATCAAAAATTATGAACATTTCACTTACTTACTTAAAATATTTCCCTTTATTACAAACCTATATTTTATTATAATATATTAAATATATTTCTGTTGTACAATATCGAAGAGAGTAACATTATTTTATGTAGAATATAAAAATCGATACAATATACTATGTAAAAACAACTGATCATAAATTAATCTACTTAGGTAACGCTATTACTTCAGTGCACATAGATTAAAATACTTAAAAGTTATTATTTTAAACATTTTTTAGTTAATATTAATAATAATAAAAAAAAAAAAATCTATAAGTTATTACGTATTTGACGGAAACTGGGATAACTTTTATATCCGTTTGTACCTAATTATTTAAGAGCTATTATAATCGAGGTGGTATTACTTTATAAAATACGATATACTTTCAAATATCCCAAAATCAGGGAATGAACACAATATTTGAAACTCCAGACAGGGCTTATAGCAATATATTATATACATAACACGTACAAATAGTAATGTGTTTGCTATAGAAAAATAGAATAAAAATCTGTTGCTTTTAATTTGAAATTTTTGCGCCATAGCTCATGTATCATATGTATAATATTATTATTTAATCAGTGCTTCTGCAGCTTATAGTTCTTGACGAATATACATAACCATACAGCAAACGGCATTTAATCTTTTTGGTAGATTAAACAATTGGTAGATTGATTTTTGAAAATAGCCTAGCTGGCAAAACGAGCTGTACGAATTATTATAACATTTTGGTAGGTTGAATTGATCGTATCGGATATGGATACAAAATCGAAATATCGAGCAGACGTCCAACATTTACGATTGTAGTTTTTGTGTTACACTCGTGTTTTCTTCGATCTTAATTAGCAGTGAATATCGTACGTTATATATAATATTATTGTATAGATTATACCACGCATAAAAAGTAAGGTAGGTTGTGGGTATATATTGTACAGCAGTGACTATCTACGTACATTTTAACAGCAACTGAAATCCATCCACAGAATAATAATGTATTGTTTTCTCATTATATACATATTATTATGCACTTGGTTTTTAATGAATTAATGCAGTACGGAGATTAAGATACCTAGAGAACAAGCGTATGCTCGTTTAAATTTTTATTTAGATACATCAACATCAAAATATATATATGATATATCACGTGCTTAAAAAAAATTGTATACTCACAAGACACTAATTATAAAGTTATTATGGTATAAACTATAATAATTGTAATAATTTTAAACAGGGTCTTATGAACTACGGTGAGTTTAACTTAAAACTTTCAAAAATTAGAATTCATTACGTATTAAAGAAAAAAAAACGGAAGTGAGCATGCTTAATTATATGAATCATTCTGTATATTAAAATTATACATATTATATACTCGTACATTTTAACCACAATCGAAATACATTTGCCACTGCAGATTCGTTATTCTATAATGTAGTATGGCAACAACGCAAAAACATATTATATTCCCATTATATACACATTATTATGCACTTATTTTTTAATGAGTTTTTTTTAACCTGTAGATTTAGAGACAAATACAATTTTGATATAGATATGTAAACGGTTTTAAAAAATGTGTCTGATTAATATATTACAGGTAAAAAGGATACTATATATATATACTCATTTGAAAAAATGAAGTATCCGCGGGTATCACCACAGAACACTCTTTAAAATGGTATAAAAAAAAAACCCCGAAAATATATTATCCTCAAACAGAGACGGTTTGAGTAATAGAGAAGGAGAGATTGGTTTTTGACTATTCGACCGAAATGTATAATTTTAATTTTTCAATATAGAGTAATCAATGATAATCACGAGTGAAATTCATTCTGTTAAATATATTTTGCTTTTATAACCTGAACAGACTGAACTATAGTGATGGGATGCGAGTGAGTTGGTATGGTTTATACCGCTAAATGCAATAAATAATTTCGAACCACCTCTATACTTGAATAGATAGAGTGATTTATACATTTATAAATTTCAAAAAATCAGAGTTTAATTAAACTCATTATTATAAAAGGGAAATAAACGGGATTGAGCTTATGCTTGGTAAATCGTTCTGTTTATTATAAACAAAAACAGTATTATATAGACATTAGACGCGAGCACCTATATGATATGCATACATTATTTTAACTTTAATCGAAATCCATCTGCCGATTCGTTAAGACGTTGTGCGGTAGCAAGCAGCAATAATAATATATTATATTCGCATTACATTTATTATTATTACGCGCGTGGTTTTTTTTTAATGAGTTAATGTTTTACCGAGATTTAGATAAGTATAATATACTATTAACGTGTATAAATGTATATGTGTAGGTGTGTGTGTACGTTAAATTCTTTATCGGACATCTGAAACAAAAGGCAAACCGTGACTCGTTAATCTCCGTGTCGCGTTTATTCACTCGCGCGTATGGGTATATATATATACGATAATAATATTATATTATGCGTACGAGTGCATTATTAATCGCATCTAGATAGTTATTTTGTTTTCAATGACAAGTCTTATGATTGCTGACAACGTTGTCAGTCATTGAGTATAGTGAGGAGTGCCCATAATATTATGTATAATTTTAATTATTTCAGCACAATACGATGTCTGAATGTGATGCGTGGTATTATAAAGTATAGCCGTATGGGTACGAGATACCACATCTGTACCAGAGTGTACAAGGGACAATCACAGTGGTAAGTAAAATATACGATATTTAGTGTGATATTATACTTACCTGTTACATCGATAACAAATAACAGTATACAAATATACTAACGATAAAATTGTCGTTGACCGTAAATTTATTATGATAAAACATTATTAAAACGATATTGTTAAGTATAATAGTCGAATTCTTTGCAGTATATTATAATTATTCATATTGTGTTCTAATCAGAATCGCAGGGCAATGTAATAGTGTAAGTACTACCATACAAAATGTATTTATTTTCCCAAGTTAGGTAGATACCTATTATTATTCTAATATAAATCGAACGCAACATGAACTTAATGCATAATAATAATAAATGATAACGTAGCGTTATAGAACACAGTCGGAACAGAGGAGTAGCGAAAAATTCTAAAAGAGGTAAGGCCGGTAAGGGGCAGAAATAAAATTAAATTTTGAGCCAAAACAACTATACAAATACGAGTAGATAATTTAAAGATCTTAAATTTGAATTAGATACGAACTTCAAAATGGTTGACATGATATTTACTCAAAATGTTCCTTTAGTCAAGTCGCAATGTCCTTATTGCAGGCCAAACAGACGGAATCGAGAAGAACTATATAAAGCTATAGAAAGTGGTAATGATGATAGGTATTAAAAGGGGAGTGAAGTTTATCGGTCGACTAGAAGGTATGCTAAAGTCGATATCCGTTAGCAGAGTAAGCGAATCAATATGTGATCAAGTAATAATAAGTTTTTTCAGAAACGTTATATTTCAGCCGTTCCCGTTCGCCGGCGGTCTTACAACTCGCGCATTATCTCCGCGTTGTCTACAACATCAGATCGATAGTATCTGTACACCAGATCCTCCGCGTTTCTGTATAGTATCGTGTATACTTTGGCCAAGCGGTAAGCTTTTATACAGAAATTCCATTTGCAGTCGACTCACAACGACCGTGAGACACGGATATGGTCGTACGAGGAGCAGTGTATAGGTATATAAAAATATTACAATTCGCCTACGTGCGCGCGATTACAAGTACATAGTATTATTATATTATAAACTATAATGTAATTTCCGAGATTCGTTTCGGCGATTTCGCTTAGTGAACAAACCGTACACATTCGGAACATTCACAGCGTAGTATATACCTATCGACTATAATATTAATTATACGATTATCCCAGTTTGTGGCGGCCGATGACTTACCGACTAAGCGAGCAGAAGTAGGTACAATACTTTTATGGTAGGTATTATCGGGGACTTGGATTAGAATAGTTTTACGATGTATTTTTATTGGATACTTTAATCTCTAACCACTATAATCTTTTTTTGTTTTACTTTACATTTCCATAAAAAATAAATTGAAAAATCGTGGAAAAAAACAATTTTTGACGAATTAAACCGTAATCAAAAATACTATACATTATAATGCTGAGTGATCCGTTTTATGTAAGATATTCATTGTTTAAAAATATTTTTTATATCATTTTAAGTGTTTATATTATAAAAAACATTTTTCTAAATACATAATATATATATTATATAATATATATAGGTATATATTGTATTATTTATACCATTAATTTTTATTTTACTTTTTACTTTTTCAACGACAACATATATATTTTTAAATTTTGGTGAACAGAGTAGCAATAGGCCATCATTTTTCGGACCAATATAATATATTATGTAAATTTGAAGTTTTATTTTTATGGATCCAAATATTCCATACAATATTCTACTTCAAAGTATGAAATTAAAAATGTACGTGGTTATTCAAAAGAATGAATAACTTACAAACATAATAACGATAAAAAAAAATTGTAAAAATGTGGTAAAACGACTCAAAATTATGTAAATGAGCTATTTTCAAAAACGTTAGTGTTTTCTGAAATATGACATACGTAAATGGATCATCCTATATAATATAGATATTGTGTTCTTATGCAGTAATAATAATTCCGTTTGGGCTTGTATTATAAGTACCTACAAATAGTTTCAGACGTAATAGGTACCGCATGGTTGTAGAACATAATAATATTATATGTTATACACACCGATGGCCGCACAAAAAAAAAAGACGTTGACATTTAAACATTTTGGCAATAAAAGTGTTTTAATTACGCAATTGTCGCAATGATATTTAAGTATAGTGGGTGTTGGTGATAGGTATTGAAATGGCGTGTTTTACCTAACTGTGTGTCGGCAACGACGCAAACGTCATAAAATCGTGATAATTACGGTTTTATCGCCATACTCGGCAATAGTAGCGAAGAACAAGTATGACGTCAACGTCAGTGCCGTCGTGACGATTTTTGGATATTACGCGATCCAACGATCGGAAATGATTTTAATGAGATACGGAACTCGTCGGCCGGAAAAATACAGTTTTATGCGGCTAAACGAGATGTGCGTCGAATGCCGACGTTCGACGTTGGTGGTTTAACAGATTCATGTCACATAAATTCAAACATATTGATTCATAGTGCCATATAATGGTTATTAGCTTTGATTATATTATAATAGACTATTCTCCGATGAATGATATATTTTATATATTTTTTAAATTAATAATTTTATTTTAGTACAAGGTAAATTATATTATCCTATCACTGATGCACTTTTTACTGCTTAGTGCTTTACCATCACAAAATTCTAGCTGTCTAGTTATAGTGTTTATTGCTTGTACCTAGCTTGGCTAGCTTTAGTAAACTTTAACTCTAACTGCGTGACTGCATATTAAGCCCCCTCTTATGTAACCAGCGTAATATCTTGTCACACATTATTAAATCATTGACATTGTTCTTTATTTAGATTAACTACTATTATTATTAAATAATAATATTATATTATTTTTTATTTTTTATTTACTACTATTATTTACTATTAATTAATTTATTATGTTTATCAATTTTAAGTTACTACCTAATAAGGTTTCATATACTTTGTAGGTTTTAATACATTTTATAATTTATAATAATGGTTTTAATAGAAACCTAGCTCATTTTTAACTACCAACAAATAACAATAATGTATAAAAAATATTAATTTCCGTTAATACGTGAGAACAGACAGGTAAAAAGAGTTTAAAAAACTCCTCCCAGGGCAAAATTCCGATTACGCGTCAGCTTATAATATAATCACTAAATAAACTAATTTAAAGTCTTTTTTTATGTAAAAAAAAAAAATATATATTATATTTATAATATAGCACAATAAAAATAAAATATTTTATTATTAGTAAACTAGAACGAACAAATTATTATAATTATTATAAATACACGTGTTATATTTTTGACTTTATTAATACAACTTAACTTAAGATCAGGATACTTAACTATATTCAGTCAACAACATTAATTTTACAAAGTTTGTGTTGATATTCCTGATAAATTTTTTTTATATTCTACCGTTTGGGGGGGGGGTGCGGGGTTAACTTTAGGAATCCAAATGGTAATCCATACGCGTTTAAGATGTGAATACAGTTTTCTTAGCGATTCAAGTGATTGAACAACATTAATTGACACTAAACTCTATGCTCGAGAACTATTTAATTTTTTTTATAAAAAAAAAAATAGCATTTTGATCACATGTGTCGCCGAGTCGCGTTTAGGTACGTGTGTGAGTTTTTAAATATTAACAGTGTTTGATTTATTTGCACTTTACCTCGAACCCACGTTGTGCAACGTTTATTTGTGTCACATATTATTATGTATTATGCTCATGCGCCTAATTAATATTATTAATAGTATAGTTTTGAAATAAATATATACATATTATAGGCTACGGTTAAATAAAAATGTGCGGCTGGTAGATGTGGTTGTCGGAGGCGCGCAAAACAAACTTAATGATGTTATAAACCATCACCATCACTGCTTTTTCACCGGCATGCATTCCTGCTAGATAACTATACTGATGACGATGATGATAACATTGATAAAAATTGTCATGATAATAGTTACAATAGAACAGCTCGGCGCGACTACTTGGGACCACAGAGTAGGTTATTCAGCCCGTACATGCTTACTATAATATAATATTATAATATTATGCAGACTCGCAGCGGAGGCCCACACTCTCTCTCTCGTGCGTTGGCTTGTGCATATATTGTGCGTGTAGAAAAATAAAATGTACGAACGCGCAGTGCATACGATAAATAACAATAACAATAATAGCAATAATAGGTACGCTATACCTTTGGTAGTAAAAAAAAAAATAATAATAATAATAATAATGATAATGATACGCACACTGCACGCACGAATAATATACTGTAAGAATATATACCTACCTACCTAGCTCTACGGACGTCGCACGCACGTGGTTTAAACTATATAATATTATAATTTAATTCTATCGGAATGAATGCGCATCGGAAAACTGATTGCTACAAAATGAATATCCACTTGAAAAAATTGAACGGATATAATATTATTACCGACGGTCTTTATGTTAGTTTTAATAAGTCGAGTACCTATATGTATATAGTTTTGAGTCTGAAGCGAATAATCAGCGTATTAAGCGTTAAAAGTTTTAAACCATTTTATATGTAATATGTTAGATTTCGCACTATTTGTAAATACATTGAATAAAATATTACGGTTAAGACATAAACATTTATGTTTTGCATAATATATTATAATACTATTTTGAACTATATTAACAAACATACCTAACTGATAAGCCAGGAGCAACCTTGTCTTCCAAACTTTAATTAATTATTGTAGCATTCCGAGGTTTAAGCTCCAGTATAGCGCCACTGTACTAATTATCTATGGGTATCTATTCGTGTTACGATTTTTATAGTTTATATTATGCTCCACGTATGTCTATATTTAAGACCGTGTTTTCAATTATGTATTTGATTCTGTTATGCCATTCACGCAGTGTCATGTGATGATGCAAAAATTATTTTTTATTCCAAACTAAAAACAAATCTTTTAGTTAAAATTTATTAATCAAATGGTTTTGTTTAAATTATGTAAATCGAAACCTAGTTCGGAGGAAGTGCGAGTTATATGATTCTAAAATTGTATTCATTAATATTAATCTAATAATTGATTAATATTTTATAGTTCGTAAATATCCATTATAATGAGTACAAGGCTAAATATTTAGAATTTTTTTGTAAAATCATTATAAGGGCTATTAAAAAATTATCTAAAACTAATATAGGTACCTGTATGCATTTTAAACAGTAATTGATCCGAAATTACTTGTTAGAAACTTAAATAAATCGCCTGATCAATAAAATGCATTAAAAGTTGGTCGTCATTTCTATAAAATAAGTTTATATCGCGAGAAAACAGAAAACGCCCCTTAAATAGCATAAATAATTTAAAATTTTTGAAAATATCATTAATATCATTAAATTGTTATAAAGCAGAAGTGATCCGTAGTAATAGATGTAAATTTTTAAGTTTTTTAGTATTATTGTTAAACTATGTTAAGTCAGTGATATAATAGCTATACTAGTAACAACTTATAATATTATCTTAAATATAATATTAATTGACTATTAATCGTGCATATGTCCTCGTCTAAACGGAATTTTAATCGAGGTTCTATTAATATTAAATGTGTATAGTATGGTTCGAAAAATGTTCAATGCTATTATAAGTCATAACACAAAAAGTATTGAAAGAACTTAAAATTTGAATACCATTACATAGTACATACGCATAATTCATAGGCGACTATAAATTATAATCTATCTATTGAATAATATTATATACAAGTATAAGGAGAAAGAAACATAATTTTTACCACGAGTAATCATTATGGGTAACTTAAAATAAAAACAATTTGCGTTTCTATGTTCTAAGAAGACGTAACAAACTAGCTGGGGACTTCCCGGTTGTGCTACTGCAAATATTATAACATAATATTATGATGTATCTATTATAGTTGTTAGATTTAATATTTTTGTAAACTGTATAGGTTTCTGTCATTTTAATGGGCGCGTTCATATATATATAAATAAGTCTATTTTAGTATTTAAAAAATATATTATATATTTATTATGATAAAAATGGGTATCATCTTAAAAATACATTATAGTTTGCTAAATCGTATAGACGCCCTTGAACGACTGTCTAAGCATTCTATATGATGGCGACAAGCATACGATTTATAACAATAATAGGTATTTCGTTCGAATATTAATTAATTTTATAGACTAGTAAAATAAATATAATTTGTTGTACCTATTAGTATTACCGTTGGGTTTCTAAAAAAAAATTCGGAACATACGTTTTTCCGCTAGTTTGTAGAGCGATTTTCTTGAAAACCACTCAATGAATGCGAAATGGTAACTATAAAATAATATATACTTATAACTAAATTGGTGCCCAATTATTAAAGTAATTTTTAGTCCATAAAAAGACTTTATAGTTATTTTTGTTTTTCAAAAACTTGTTTAAAAAAACCACACATACATTTTTATTATATTGCGCAACATCGAAAACTTAGCCATCTCTTCACTAGAGTACTAGACATTAGACAACTAAAAATTAAATACTAAGTATGTAAACATAATTATTTACTTATGGTATGCTGACTAATAGTGACTATATACCTACCTAACTATTTAAGTTAAGAAAGGTATGATACGAAGTTAATGATTATATTATTTATATTATCGAATCACTTAAAAAAATTGAATAAAATTCACTTAAACATAATATTGATATAATAATAGTAATTAGCATAATTAAATTATATCCACCTGTAGGCATATCTTAATAATATTTACTTATTAATAATAATATTGACTTAAGATTTTAATATTCTGCGGCTGTAAGATTTTTCCTTCAGAACTTGTTTTTATAAAGTTATAGATAAAAAAAAAATGAACTGGATACTATATAATTTTATTGTTATTAGTTGTTTTGTTATAAATTTATGAATTATAATTGATTGCAGGTATAAGATTACAGTTTACAAGTAAAGTTTATAATCTAATCGTAATTGTATGTTATTAAAGTATATATCCATAATATATTAATTTTGTGGGTTTAAAATACAAAATAAAATGTAATACATTGAAATTAGTTGATAACTAATTTTTACTTACCTTGTTATTTCGATAAATTTAAAAATGGGTTGTATATTATGATTAAATGTATAGTACCTAATATTAATTTATTTATCTCGAACAATGTTACTAAACAACCTGTAACTTAAATACCACGACCACAACAAATTTACATTTTAAAGCAGTGGTTGGAAACTTAATTTTTAACGTTCATATCTTGTGAACATCATTTAATTAGAGTGAAACCTATCCCAATGAAAACCTCCAATGTCCAAATATCAGGCATTCTAAATAACTGACATTTTTTATGGGATTTTAATTTCTACTTTAGTAATTTGTTTTGTAAATTAAAAATATTCATATTTTATAGATTGCGTAAATAAAAGTTTTCACAATTTTTTTTATTGTAATTTGCCTTATCTTGAACGTGTAATCGTTAAAATATTAATGCGACATCAAAAATATTTTTTTGATTTGTGTCAAGTGAAATTCTCTTATTTATAGGTAATTAGTTGTGTTTCAGTTGATGGTTCTCCACCACAGTTTAATTATAAAATATGTTGACGTACGAAATTATTACTGATTTAAACAATCAAAAGTACCTATCTAATTATTTTTATAAATGTGAGCTTTCATATTTAAAACGATTTAAATTAAATATAAAGGATAAAGGAGGCCTTGATTACTTAGATATCATTAATGCTATTTAATATTTATTTAAATGCCGAAAAAAATAAAACATAATATATCTTCATCTAGAGTAGTAGCTATTTTT
>VUJU01006096.1:0-11440 GCA_009835225.1 Aphis craccivora
ACAAAGATGTATAATATAATAAATAATAATATTATATTGTTCACGGCCCAGTACCGTACTGCTCGCGGCCCACTTGTGGGCCGCGGCCCATGGGTTGGGAACCGCTGGTGTATACTAACTACTAAAAGAGATCAAACTGCTGGAGCAACAGGATTACTGAATGAATATCTTCTTATAATTTTATATTAATGTTGATTTTAATAAAGAAAATATTAAAAACTATTCATTCTTCCTCTTGTGAATTTCAAAATAAATCAATATTACTGTCTGAAGCTATAAATCTTGTCAATTCTACAAAACAAAAACTTTTAACTTTGAAAAGTGATACTGCTTTTGCAAAAATGCATGATAAAACTATTTTGTGTGCAAATAAAAATCAAATAAATATTAAAGATGATGTAAGGAATAACAATTCTAAAAGATCTCAATGTTATAATAGAAAACTAGATGAATCAATTCTATGTCGAGTCCACTATTGGAAAATCTGCGTTAAACTTAACTGGTCCACAAAATGTGAAAAAAGATATTTTATATGTGATAATTGAACGTAAAAATATTAAAATAAATAAACTAATTAACTATTTTACTATTTTTAATTTTATGTATGAATTTTAGATTTATAAGCTTAATGCTTAAATTAATAACGTTTTTGCTTAATTTCTCAAGGTTTGTAAATGAGCTTAATGAACGCTTTCCTGAAAAGAACCAAAAAATATTTAGAGTTTTTGAAATATTTGATCATTCAACTCCTGATTTCTTCAATCCCAAGTGTTCCTATGTTCATTCATTTATAAGCCACTACAATTATTTCAAAACAAATACATCCAAAATATTAACAGAATTTCCATCTGCTAAATCATTGCTTCAAAACAATAAAATGATTCAACTTAACTTTGATTCTATAGTATTCTCTTTATCACAACTTCCGGCAGCCTTTTCTGAAACTTTAAAAGTTATTTCTATTTTAATGACTCTTCCAATTTCTCCTGCTTCAAATGAGCGATTCTTTTCATCTCTTAAAACTTTCTTACGAACTACAATGGGAGATGACAGACTGAGTGATCTTATGGTTTTAAACGTAGAGAAAGAAGAAGCTAAATGTATAGATTTATACAAAGCTGTAGATGCATTTTCAAATATAAAGCAACGGAGATACCCGCTTAAATAGTAACCTTGTCGAATGCTATGCTTTTATAATTTTTATTTTTTTTTATACTTATAATTATTAATATAAATGTTATATTATATATAATTATAATAATAAACATTAAACTATTATATTTCCATAGCATTGCATGCTTTAATTGGTTTAGGTCATAAACTGCTTTTAATGATTAATTTGTATTATCTATTTGTATTGATTTTCTAATTTCAAATATAGGTACCTAATTATTAATTAAATTTATGCGTTAAAAAATTTCAAAATAGTAATAGTTGAATGGTAAGATATCTAGTACTTAAAATGTTAATATTTACTTTATTAATTAGTAATATGTTATGTATGAAAGCCTAATGTTTTTTTGATAGTTAAAATTGTATAGAAAAAATACGACGAGAAACGTTTTTTTGACAATTGGCCTGGTGGTGGGAAAAAATTGGCCTCTTTAATTGCATGCACACCCTTAAAAAAAACTAAAATGGCGCCCTTGTTAGAAAATACAACAAATTATTTAAAGGTAAGTAAGAATGTCTGGTTTTCTACTCTTTCTACGTGTTTATAATAAATTTTTATTTAAGTATTTAATAGTATGAAAAATGCTTTTAAATATCCTACATCAAATTTAGGGCATGGGTGATTAAATGGTATATTGTCTACTAAGTTCTTGAGTTTTTTTCCGACATCATTTTCTACGGCTAATGTAGGAAAATTACTAACAAAAATAGTATATAAAATTCACTAACATAGCTATAAAACTCATCGGGAGGTACATTAAAATT
Organism: Aphis craccivora; assembly: GCA_009835225.1. Taxonomy (NCBI): domain Eukaryota; kingdom Metazoa; phylum Arthropoda; class Insecta; order Hemiptera; family Aphididae; genus Aphis; species Aphis craccivora. The sequence continues at coordinate 1,939 of VUJU01006096.1, forward strand.
TCCATAAGTTGAGTTTTCTGCATTTTGGTATGCCTTCAAGAAAATAAATATAAATTATTGGTCCAATTTATTGTTGTTGATGCTTGGCATTTTATTTTTATTTTATTTTATTATTTTATAATTTTAGTTTTAACTAATTAATTAAATATTTCGCTACTATCACTGCAATACCACGTAAATAACATTTTTTTTGAAAATGACATTTTGGTATCACTGTATAGATTATAATTTTCTCTATCACTTTTATTATGTACCATGAGTCCATTATTTTGTTTTTTCCTGCTCAAATTAAAGGTTTTGTGATACCACGTATTACATTTTGATTTTGATAACACGTATCTACCATAATGAACAATAATAATGAATAATATTATTCAATATAAACGCTAGTGGAGCTAGACTGCTAGTCTAAGGCAGTTCAGCCCTAATAATATTGAACGTCTTACTATACAGGTAATTATAAATATTAAGTTATAGTTAATTTATTTCAATAAAACATTGTATGAAAGTAGTTAGTTTCAATTATGTTATTATCTACTCAAATAAAATTACAGTTTTATGATGGTAGTTTTAATAATTAGTTACACTGTATGATTATGTTTTTTTTAGCATTATACATCATGACATCAAAAATAATAATTAAACACCTATTGGAGCTTGCTAATGAAGCTAGTAATAAAGATGACGCTATGAACAACATTACATATAAAAAAAAAAGTAAGAAAAATATTACCAATTTCTTTAATAAGAAACCAAAATATGAAACTAATTTAATAGCCAATTTAACTATTTCAAAAACAAAATATGAAGTTTTAACAGAAGATTCCTTTAAAGGACATTGAATTCATTTATGAGAATGTTGTAACTTCTATAAATGAACCAGATAATATTTATAATGAAAATAATTTAAATGTTCCTAATAATACTGTACCAAAATACTGAAAATCAAGTTGATGATAGTACATCTGCTTATAACAAGACTGACTGTATAATTAATTTTGAAACTGATAATTCTAAATTTAATAATTATGAAGATTGCTTAAAGGATAATATTGAATTAAATTATGAAGAATATGTAGAAGTTGTAACTTCCATTGATGTACCAGGTAATATTTCTAATGAAAAGAATTTAAATGTTCCTAATAAACTGCACCAACTACTGAAAATCAAGTTGATGACAGTATTTATAACAAGACTGACTGTATAATTAATTTTGAAACTGATAATTCTGAATTTAATAATTATGAAGATTGCTTAAAGGATAATATTGAATTAACTTATGAAGATGTAGAAGTTGTAACTTCCATTGATGTACCAGGTAATATTTCTAATGAAAATAATTTAAATGTTCCTAATAATACTTCACCAACCACTGAAGATCAAGTGCGTAAAAGAGGTATAATATCACACAAAAAAAAAAATTGGAATAGGGAAGTAATGCAACAAAATAGATTGCTAGGAAAGGCATACATAGGGTTTCAGAGGCAAGGCAAGAAAGTATCTCAAGATGTAAATAAGGATGAAAGGAAAATGAAACCAACATGTGCTTCAACATTTTGCAATAAATCAAAAAACAGATACTGTGACAATTTTTCTGAATCTGAGAGGAGTGAGCTGTTTAACCATTTTTGGAATAATTGTACATCTTGGGCAGAAAAGAAAACTTTTTGTGTAAATATGATTACCAAGACAGAAACAAAACGTATAATGACCGAAAGTGAAAAAAGTCGAAGAGATAATTCCTACACTTATCACTTAAAAAAAGAAGAAATATCATTACCGGTCTGTAAAAAAATGTTTTTGAATACGTTCTGTTTGAATGAATGGATGGTGAGGAATTGGATAAACTTTTCAATTAACGGATTACCTCAATCAACAAAAAATATAAAGAAAAATAATTTACAAAACAATCTAAATTTGGAATTTGATAATTAAGAGGAAATTGAAGAACCTATACCAGTATCAGTGTCTGTACGACATAATCATCTCATATCTTGGTTTGGGTCTTTGCCGAAAATGCCCAGTTATTATTGTCGAAAGAGGTCTGAGAGACTATACTTTGAGGGTCCGTTTAATAGCAAACAAGAAGTTTATGATGTATATTTGTTGAAATGTAAAGAAGAGAATAATATGAAACCATTAAGTAGAAGTTTTTTCTCCAGATTTATGACACAAAAAAAATTTTCCATATACCAACCTAGAAAAGATTTATGTGATACCTGCTCAAGTTATAAAGTCAAACAAGTAAATGAAGAAAACTATGAGCTACATATTGCTCAAAAAAATCAAGCCCGAGAAGAGCTTAAAGTTGATACGCTTGATGCAGTTGCTTTCAAAAAAATAGTCTTGACAATGGATTTACAAGCTGTGAAACTATGTTCTGCGCTGAATGCTAGTGCATTGTATTACAGCATGAAACTTTAAGTACACAATTTTACATTCTATAATTTAGAACCTAACCACCCTTGTTCTAATTATTGGTGGGATGAAAGTCAAGGGGGACTCGAAGCATCGGTATTTACATCAATTATATTGAATCATATTAAACAAAAATGCATAGATGAGACTCAAAATAAAAAAAAAGACATTATTATATACTCGGACGGTTGTGGGTATCAAAACCACAACACGGTATTGTCCAATGCGTTACTTAAATTTTCTATAGAAAATAATGTTATTATAGAACAAAAGTTCCTTGTCAAAGGACATACACAAATGCCATGCGGCAGTGTACATAGTTCAATCGAACGTACAATAAAAAACAAAGAAATCTTTTTGCCATCTGACTACACAAAACTAACAAAACTAGCAAGGAAAAATCCATCACCCTATGAATCCCACTCTGTTAACTATTCAGATTTCTATGACTACAAAAAATTGAATTATTATAAGTCTATTCGACCTGGGCGATCAAAGGGTGACCCTGAAGTTCGAAATATAAGAGCTCTTAAATATGATCCCACAACCAAAAAAATATATTACGAAATAAATTTTGAACATGAATATACAGAATTACCCCAGTACCATCAAACAAAAAAACTATAGATCTGTCCATCAACACATCTCGTTTGTATAAAAGCAGAATTCCTATTACTCTGTCCAAGTGGAATGATCTCCAAAAATTAAAAACTGTTCTACCAACTGATGTCCACGATTATTATGACAATATACCTCACTTAAAGACTTATAAAGAAAGAAAATGTGATAAAATTTAGTTACCTATTATGTTTTTTTTTTTTTTTGTTATAATTATTATTATTATGTTTTAACAAGATAATTTTATTTTAGTTAATTGTTGTATTTTTTATATTATTATTATTATTTATACTACACACGTAGTTCAAGTTTTTGATTTGAATTATTATATTTTAATGTTTAATTTTTTTATTGATTTGTGGAATAAAACAAAGGTTGTTCATTTATTTCAAAATTTAAAATGTATTAGCTGATTATTATTTGATACTATAATACAAGCCGGGAGATTTTAGGGGTTCACCCCCCTCCAAAAAAATTGATCCTGAGAACGTGCTTGCTTTAATACAGTTTTGATATTATATTTTAAAGACGTATTAATTAATATTATAATAATATTATTAAATAAGGTATTAAAATATTAAATTAAATAAATATAAATTGCATGTATCTACAACATTTGTATTTAAACAACACGTATAGTAATCCTTCAATACCTCGTATCTTCATTATATTGCTGAAAAACCACGTAAGTACTTTTAATTAAATTAAATGATATTACAAAATATAATTTTCATTGTTTTTAAACTATAGTAAGCTCCTAATATCAATATAAGAAAAAAAAAATTGTAAAATTATTTCTTGCACACAAATTATTTAGTTTTATGTCTCTCCTGAACAATTTGTAAAATGTTATTTTCGTGGTATTGCAGTGACAGTAGCGATTTGTAAAACACTATAACGTGTCTACTTTTTTTCAATTGCCTTTTTTACGTATGTGAAGTTGGGTGACTAAAGTTAGGTGACTATTTTTCGGACGACTAGTGATAAGAAACTCCGTATACTGTGTTGCGTTTAATTCAATTTCAGGCGTACAGTATTATTACATTAAAACCATAAGGTAGATTTCGCCTTATGTCACCATAGACCTTATACTTCCAAACGGAACATGTAGTAGTTACCCATGTCGCCGATATGCTACGTCCCACGAAGCACCGAAGCACTTGGCACATGCGCACTAGCGACGCCCGATAAAAATCCATATTAATAATATTGTTCGATTGCTGTTATCATTATTATTTACACACATGTTGATTGTTGGCTGTTATTTTATTTTTTGAATTTTTTTGACGCTAAATTCTTATATTTTTAATAACAAGTATTTTATTATAAAGCTTTAATTTTTTATTGAAGTCAAGCAACATGGGTCGAAAATGTATTGTATGTAAAATTCCAGAAAGTGTTAATTCTGGTGTTTCATTTCACTCGTAAGTTGATATTTTAGTACTATTATTTTGTTATTTACCCAACAATATATCAAAAATTATCTTTTTTTAATTTTCCTAAAGAACAAGGTCTGAAACAGTCATGGATGAATGAATGCCAAATTGAATTGTGCCTTCCTTCCTATAGAGTTTGTTCTAACCATTTTTCACCTCAATTTATTATACCAAATGGTTCGTTGAAAAAAATGCAGTACCAAGTGTTAAACTATTATCATTTGCTGTAACTAGGTATGTAATTAAATATTCTATAATATTTATTTTATTTTATTTATTTATTTATATAAGTTATAATGATAACATTATATTAAAAAAAAAAATATATATATATATATAATTATTATAGTTTAATTATCAATTTAATTATAACTAAAATAAATAATAACTAATAATTATCTATTTAATTAAGTAGTTCACCAAATTGCTATTTTTATGAGCATTCAGTTCCTGGTTCAAGTACCCAAAGTTCTCAAACTGCATTAGAATTTGACAGTCCAGTTTCTAGTTCACTAAAAAGGTTAAATGAAATATATTCAGTAATTTACTCTCATCACTATGATTAATGGAGTATAACCATATAGTAAAGAATATAACTATGCTATTATAACTACCTTAATAATTTGTTTCAGAACTCCTGCTCGAAAAAAATTATTTGATAATGAAAGTTCACCACTGAAACGTAGCCCTATTTTGTCTTCTCCTCCAAACTTAACAAAAAAAACGTAAATTCTTTAATGCTCATAATATTGGTAATTTAAATGTTGATCATTTTTGCACACCTAGAAGAGCAGAAAGACATTTAACAATGGTAAAGCAAAAATTTTCTGAAAAACAAATTAAAACAAAGAAATTGAAAAGACAGGTAAGCAGTCTTCAAAATAAGCTTAACTCATATGAAGATTTAATCGAATCATTAAAGGATAACCCATTATTATCAGAAAACGCAGCAAATCAACTTCAGGTTAGTATTCCATGGTCATATATTTGTTTTAAGCTAATTCAATATTATTAAAATAGGGTCTTTAATATTTTTAAATAATAATTGTGAATTATGGCTATTTTTAAATCTAATTACTATATTACTACTTGTTTTTATATGATTATTTTTATGTTTTAACAATCTTAACGAACACTAAACATTTATTAAACTACTTGTGAAGTTATGGTACCGGCATTGATGTGGTAAGTTGTTTTATTTGTTTATCTCCATAAAAAATTTCTTAATAATTTGTTGTTTTCTTCATTTTAATAGATTTCTGTTTCAGATATTTTATGGGATATTATTAAAATAGGGTCTTTAATATATTTAAATAATAATTGTGAATTATGGTTATTTTTAAATCTAATTGTTATAATATTACCAGTTGTTTTAGTTTATTTTTTTTATGTTTTAACAAACTTAACGACCATTAAACATGTAGTGAACTAATTGTGAAGTTATGGAACCGATATAGATAATGGGTTAATTATTATATTTGTTTACCTGTAATAAAAATGTCTTAAGAATTTGTTGTTTTCTTCTTTTTAATAGATTTCTGGTTCAGATGTTTTACGAGATATTATTAAAAGAAAATTTGCTGGTAAAAAAACCCATATTCAAATGAGCTTCGAAAATTTGCTATAACCCTTCAATTTTACTCCCCTAAAGCTTATACATTTGTTCGGAAATCTTTTGCTGATGTTCTTCCTCATCCTAAATCTATTACAAAATGGTAATGGGGAGCCAGGATTTTCAAATGAATCATTCTTGGCTATATCATATAAATCTAAAGACAAAGTTGTACTATGTAATATTGTCATAGATGAAATATCAATAAGGAATTAGATTGAATATAATGGTAAGAAAATGTATGGGTTTGTCGATATGGGTACTGGAATAAATGAAGACAGTGATGATTTACCACATGCAACATATGCACTAGTTTTTTTAGCTGTAGGGTTAAATACTTAAATGGGCATTGGAAAATGCCCATCGGTTATTTCTTCATAAACAGTTTAAATGGAAGTGAACGTGGAAATTTATTGAAAAAAAGTTTGGAGCTTATGCATGAAACAGGAGCAAAAGTACACTCCATCACTTTTGATGGTGCTCATACTAATACAGCTATGTGTAAATATTTAGGAGCTAATTTTAGTACTAGTGAATCTAGTTTTTTTTTTGAACATCCAGTTTCCAAAGAAACAGTTTTTATTTTTTACGATGCATGTCACATGTTAAAATTAATTAGAAATACTTTTGGGGATAAAAAATTATTATTCAATGATAAAAATGAGGAAGTTAATTGGGACTTTATTAAAAATGTATACAATAAAGAAAAAAATGAAGGCTTAAAAGTGGCAACGAAATTATCAAGTAGGCATATTTTCTATTTTAATGAGAAAATGAATGTGAAACTGGCAGCACAGGTAATAAGTAACAGAGTTTCAAATGCTCTGAAATGTTGTGATGTTCTAGGGGATAGTAGCTTTAAAGGAAGTAGAGGTACTACTGAATGCTGGAATGAAAATTCTCAAAAAACCCATACAATTTGTGTTTAGATATCAAGTCAATTAATAAATATAAACAATTTATAGAAATATTTGAAAAATATATTTTTTTATTTAAAGCTAGAAAATGGTCAAAAAATAATTGACTGTAATCGAAAAACTGATTTTGTTGGTTTAGTTTATGGCCTGAAAATTTTGTTAAATTTATATGAGTATCTAAATTCAAAATATGGCTTAAGTTATTTATTACCGTATAAGCTCTCACAAGACCACATCGAAACGTTTTTCAGTGCTGTTAGAATAAGAGGGGGTTATAATAATAATCCGACTTGCAGACAATTTTCTATAGCATATAAAAAACTCCTGGTACATAACCAAGCAACAGGGTCACAGTATGGAAATTGCCTAGCAATGTTAGATCCTACTGAACTATCCACAGTTAATGTAGGACCTGATTCGATTTTACACCACACAAGTGAAATTAACGAAGTAGATGATGCTATTGTAAAAGAACATGACCACTCATATTTGTACACACTAAATCGGTTATCACCATTGGTTGAAAGTATTAGTGAGTATATAGGAGGATTTGTTGTTAAAAAAAATAAACTGCACTATTTGTAAGCAGTTTTTGTATAAAACAGTTTCTGACAATATATTAATTAATTTGAAAGACAGGAAAGTAACATTGATGGCATCGTTGATATACATAATAAATATCAGATTGAAAAACCAGGTAGGTACCTGGTACTCACTTGATACAACTTATAACTTACTTAATGAAACAATTTACTTAAATAAAAAAATAAACTGTAAAAAATATGCACTTATATAGTTGATATTGTTTTTTTTTAACAAAGTGTTTTAACTTTATCATTGAGGGGTCTAGTGCTTTTTTTAAATAATTGTAGGGAACAATTATTTGAACATTTTTAATTCTATTTTAAAGGCCAAAGAAAATTTAAATTACAGTTTTTAATCATAATTAACACATTACATGGCCTATTAATATTTATTTATTTTTTCTATACTTACATTTATATGTTATAACTATTATTTATGAATAAAACATATTTATTAATATTATAATATTGTCATTTAATGAATTAAATTAAAATTCTAATAACTATTAAGTACCTACCAACTTTAAATATGATTGGTTTTAAATATGTAGAAAGTATTGATGATGTAAAACTTGTTGAAAACAATGATTACCCTAAGAACGTTATTGCTGGAAGTAGTAAACATTTATGTTTGGAAGTTTTGACAAAAAATAATGATGGTGATATAAATATGCATACGTTAGAAAAATCGGGTAAGTAGGAACCTATATTTCATATTTTACTTGTTAAATGTACGAATATAATGTGCAAATGTATTAAATATTTACAGATTTACAACTGACTGTTGAAAATAATGAGAATGTAAGTGATATGATTGATAATGGTGGTCTGAGCATACATATGATGAAAGATGACGATGGTATTAACTGGAGTTTTTTTGAAAAATCAGGTAAAAACTATAAATTAAATTAGTCTTAATAAAAAAAATTACAACAATATGTAAGTCTATAATGTTGACTGTGAGGCAATTTAAAAAAATGTTAACACTTTTGGTTTGTGCATGTGCAAAAAACGTTTTTTTATTATTGCAACACCAATTGTCTTAGATAAAGATTCAGAACAAAAGCAATTTCGAAGTGAACATTTTTGTATTAAGCCATAAAATTGATTTATATTTTTGTTTCTTTAGGGTTGGATTTAACCAAAGATTTTCCTACAGATCGAGGTCATTTTGATGAAAAAAATATAATTCATGCTGATTTAAAAAGAAGTATTGTTTTATATAGCCCATGCAGACCCACCAAAATTGAATTTCCAACTTCTCCAGATGGTAGTGGATATCCACGAAAGTTTTCATCCGAGTTTTATTTTAAAACAGTTAGGTCTGGTGTTCGCATTCCAAGGTTATGGCTCTGTTATTCAGTAATATTGGATTGTGTGTACTGTGAAACTTGTTGGCTGTTTGCAAGCAGACTTGAAAAATTTAAAAACAATTGGATTGTGGGAATAAATGATTGCATCATATAGGTGAAAAAATAAGTGTTCATGAAATTTCTAAACAACATATTCAAGCTGTTGAGGTTAGAAACATATGGTCACAAAACAAAACAATTGATAGTCAGTTAGAAACTCAGATTAATAAAGAGGCATTATTTTGGAAAAATGTTTTAACTCGACTAATAAAAATAATTTTGTTTTTAACGGCTGGAAACACTGCCCTTCGAGGCAATGAAGGAAGTACAAATCAACATTTGTCAGAAGGAAATTTTATGAGAACAGTTAAGTTACTAGCTGATTTTGATCCAATCTTAAGCAAACTCTTAAACGATGAAAAATATAAAATCAAATACTTAAGCTGGCAAATTCAGAATGAAATTATCCAATTGTTATCAACGGAAGTTTGCAAAATAATTATAAATGAAGTAAAAACATCCAAGTTTTATTCTTTAATAGTAGATTCAACTCAAGATATCACCA
>VUJU01006097.1:0-11439 GCA_009835225.1 Aphis craccivora
GGTCGTTATCTGAGGTGGCAGACGGAGAAGTTACGTCCTGCGTCTTGTGAGAAATAGTTTTTGTGATAATTAACGGAGACACTTTCGGTTTGTTTTTAGGTTTAATAGTGTCCGAGTTGTTTCGTTGCATGGTGCAGTAATTGATAAGTTGCAGGTAACGGCCTACAACCGATTTAACGGCGGTGGTGGCGGATTAGATTGTGTTTTTGTTTTAGCGTGTGGAAATATACGGAAAACGATGATAATTATACTGAAAAATACGGTTCGATTTAGTGCTCATTAATTTTAATTTTAATGAAGCGATAAGCGAAAGGCGATAGTGCACGACGGTCAACAGACGTGTGCTACGGACGACTTGCCGTGTGGAACTATCGCTGGAGTTATAAATAAATATAAATTATAATGCATATTACTTATTTATCATTATTATTATTGTATTCATCATTATGTATATTTAATTTTTTATTAAATACATACCTACCTATAATATTATATATTATAATAATATTATTATTAACATATATTCAATATTTCAAAATTTATTTATGTTTTAAATAAAATTAAATATTTTTTTTCAATTTATTGAAATAAAACAACATTTTTTTAGGGTTCCATACAGTAAAACGGGACCCTGTTACTTGGGCTCCGCTGTCCGTCCGTTTGTCACCAGGCTGTATATCACATTAACCGTGAAAGTTATAAGTTGAAATTTTCACGGATGATGTATTTCTATTGTCGCTATAACAACAAATACTTTAAAAAGTGATAGGCCTAACCCCGGGAAGTGCTCAAACAGACATTTTGAGATTTACGATGGAAATTTTAGTTATTTAATATTTTAGTTTGGTTGCTATTAGTTACAATAATAATAAAAATTAGTTCAAAAGAAATTATTATCCCTAAATTTGTTATTATTTGTTTCCGTGGCGATCGGTGAATCAACACAATGCATCACATTGTCAATACATTTCTGTAAAATAACAGCAAAGACCAATGAGTTAATTGACATAGTTTTCCCAAATCTACCAAAAACTTACAGAAATGGTGCGGAACCTTTCGTGTGCGAGCCCGACTCGCAGTTGGCCAGTTGTTTTAAAATATTTAAAATTTAAGATAATAATATGCTGATTTATTAAAAACAAATTTAAAGGGCACTATCCAATAATATGGAGCATTACTGATTTAGTTATTTCAGACTCGACCTGAAATATTGGAGTTTATGCGCATGCCTATGAATCTATGATATATAGTGATATATTTGTTGTACCTATATACAATGTACACAATATTGAATATAGTCTTAGTGTAAATGATAGATCTTAAAAGCGTTAGTGTTTAATGTTTATATAGTGTGTAATATTCAAAGTTCTCTTATGTGCAGTACTATAATAATAGCAATGATATTAAATTATGTATAATTAAATATAGGTATTTGTCTTTGAAATGTACAAAATGTGTGCTTTATACCACACTGAACGTATATGATTTAATTATTTTATAGGTACACTGTTTAGGGTAAATACTCATGATATATTAAATTTACTTAATAAGTTAAAAACGTCCGAGTACACTTACCTATAAAGTTTAAGCCACTAAATAATTAATTGATCTGTCTTAGTCACGACTCACGAATGATTGCGGTACGTTTGTGGCTACGGGGTCCCAGTAAACGTAATTTTGATAGAAGAAGAATATTGCAACTGTTAATTTTTTCAATAGTTTTACCAATTATAAATAAAACAAGTAAAACCAAATTATTATTATTATTATTATTTTTTTAATGTAGTATTATATAGTTGCTAAAGTATAATAATAGTTAGTTACCTACGTATTTTTTACAACGTATTATCATAAATAATAAATATTATTTGTATATTTTATTTCATTTTAACTGAAACATATAATTATATGATAAGTAGTCAGTCTCCTAAATACCGTCATGGGTAGACATAAATTATTATGGTTTCAATGCCGTTTTCATGTTATACATATAAATGTCGGGGATTTAATAGTTAGGCAACTTATTTTACATAATTTAACCAGTGCAACGGTGCATCTACATCATGAATTCTAAATTTGATAACCAGTAAGTGAGTTGCGCCTGTGTATATAAAATATTTAAAATGGTTACAGTTTATTAATTATTTTACTGTTTTTAACAAACCTACGTTTATTTGAGCTCCTAAAATATCATATAGGTCTAAAATTCCGTACACCTGGACAATAAGTCAAAAACATATTATTAAGTTTGTTTTAAACATAACTTATATATTTATCAATGATGTACATACTTAGATTTTGATAACATTTCAGTATTCAATACTTGGTTGAATAAGTCATTAATAACAATTAATTTCAAACTTAAACGTAAAAATTTAAATTGCATTTCTATAATAAATAATAAATTCAATAATACTATTATATTATATACATCTAGTATACCTTTGCACAGTATTAATTAAATTTAACTATGTTAATGTACGGTATCTTTTTTTAGTTAATATTATATTATATGTTATGTTTTGATAAATTTTAGACTAGCAATTAAAATGTATAACCAAAGCTTATATACAACTAAAATAATTCTCAAACGTCTATAATAATGTTATGTTTTTGTCTATCCGAGGATCGATCTGTATTACGAGTATATTGTCTACTTATATGTCCATTGCCTTCAAGGGTTCGACCAATTTTCATAATTATTCCATCCGAAAAAAACAGCTATAGATTATAATGGTTAACTTAAAGATAGATTTATTAATTAATGGATACTTAATATATACCTCTAATCGTGTAATATACTAAGATAATTCACTAATCTAAATTATACTCTCAAAAGTTTATTTAATCAGAGCTATTATTCGAAAATATTGAACTTAAAAGTTCCAATATTTAGTGTTGTAGTAATCCTAAGTTAAATTAATTCGTTATAAGTCGGAGGCATATTTGAGTCTCAACCGGGGTGATTATATTTTAACAGAAACATTTATTTTTTATTTTATTATTTTTAATATCAATTTGATAATTGTTTTATTATATAAATATATAAAAATCAAGAATCTTAAGACAGATTCTATATCGCTCCCATTTTTATACGTTGCTTATATTATAAAATATCAATAAGATTTTTTTACAAGACTAATAGATCGTAAAAAGTAAATAAAAATTATTTTCTTTAAACCTATGCACAAGTATTAAATGTACCTAATACGTATGTAGGTATCTATTATTATTGATTATCAATACAAAATATATAAGTTATATATTTTATGACTGATGTTAATAAAAACATAATATGATATTTTAAACATTTAAACCTTAAATTATGCCCCTAAATTGCCTACTTAATGCGCCGTCATAAATAAGATATTTTGACGTGGATAATATTGATGCATATAATATAGAGATTGAATGCAAATTAATACATATAAGTATCATATAAAAAATGTCAGTGAATAGCTTTTTTTATATTTAAAAAAAATTATATTTATAATCTGTAATATTATTATATACAATAAGTAAATTTGATAGCTAAACTAAAATAAAAACAACATGAAATAACGCGAAGAGGGAGGCCCAATACCCTAACCTAACCTAACCTTCCGACTTGGAGGAAAAGGAATTAAACTTAGTTAATTAATACAGGTTGGAATTCAGGAGATCTCAACACCAGTATTTTTACTCGAAGTAGGTTATCTGGGATGGATTCACTGACTAAGTTAGATACTTATAAATGTGTGTGGTTGATTAATTTAGTATGGTATTTTTTGTAGTAGTTTTTAGTTATGATAGAAACCGTTTCAATTTTTTAGGTCTTTGAGTAATGAAAAGTTTGACGTACTATGGCACAGATATTATTTAGAGATTGACTATATCTCTTCGTTAGGAAGAAAAATACTTGGTTTGCTAAAGCTTGGAACGTCTCCATACTTGTATGCCAATAGCCCAGATGAATTTTAGCTTTAATTTATGTATTAAAACTTTAGAATAGGATGTAATAGATGAAGTCTAGTGTTAAAAACGTATCTGCTAGTTTTTAGGTGTAGATCCCAAATTATAATAGACACTTGTCTAAGATTATATCAAAAAATAGCTTTTTAAATTTGATATCATAATAAATATGATAAATAATAATAAAATATTATTATTTTTAATCTAAAACATATATACATATATTTGTTCGTTCCACGGTCCCAGCACCTGCAACTCTCCTTATCCATACACACTGCCACACTCTGGCTCAGATAGGAAAATATCAAGGTTAAATTGATACATAGGTTAGGTATATGAATAAAATAAATTAAGATATTATACATATTTTATGAATACAAATACAACAATTACTTAATGAAATAATACATAATTGTAGCTTTAAATACTTATAATACAGTATTTTATAACTTATAGTCCGATTAGGTACATGTATAATTTATATGATTTTATAATATTTATAGTATAGGATGATTCGTCAAGCGTGCTAATTTCTTTTGTTTTTTTAACAATTCTGTTATTTAAAATCTGATTTTTGGAATTTTTATACATATATATTATATATATATATATTTAAATATTTTAAATTTTAAAACTATTTTTTAAGAGAGTTCTGTTTCTGAGGAGTTAAAAAATTCTGTTTTTCTAACTAGTATCCTCTTTTTGTATTATAAAAAGTATTTAGTAGATAGCTTTTCTGAAAATGTTTAAATATCAAAATTTAAATTTGTACGAATAGTTTCATTGGTCCATAATAATGGCTTTAGAAGATATAGGAGGTCTCGAAGATTTGAAAATCTTACTAATTAATATTAATACTTATCAAAATTTATAATTTTTAAATATGATCCCTTGCAGTATAGTAAATACTAGATCCAATTTTGCACTATTATCCTTAATCCTTATAGTATTCGCATTTTAACAACTGAGAAACTACTTACTTATTACAATACTGATTTATATTAACATTTTAAAAATAATTACTAGTAAAATAAAAGGGTGTTCATTTGAAAAATATAAATTCGTATTGCTACAGGAAATTCCTTAAATCGTATTTTCAAATACGATCCTTATAAGTATGTTTAAAAAATACAAAAATCAGAATTTGAACATTTATTATTATTTTATAAAAAGAAAAATGGGGGTGAGTAGTGAGTACTGAGTATATGCTTAGTGATTATCATACATGAAATATTATATAAAAACTCAAAATTGAAATATTATTTTAAAACTGCAATAATCGTTATAGATTTTAATGTGTCAAAATTAATGTCAAGCTTTAAAATAAAAAGTCATTAATCTTAATAGAATTGTTTGTCTATTTATATGATATCATAATAATACAAATGCATCTTATGCCAAGTTTTTTGTGTATAGTTGTATTAATGTTTCATAAATCATTGTTCCGTTGAAAATAAGTTAAAATAAATACACAAATCATCAACGAAAATAAGGAGGCATTTTTCATAAAAAAATATATATAGATATTGTTGGACATTATAGAGCTATAACTCAAACTTATAATTTCCACATACTCATTAACATTTAACACCATGATAATTAATTAATACTAAAAAAATTAAAACTGTGGTAATTAATTTTAAATAAAAAGTGTAAGGTTTTGTTGAATACAAATTTTAAACTCGGTTGTTTCATTTATTACAATCATACCTACTACTTACCAAATAATATAAATTTGTTTAATTATACTTATTAAATAATTTTTTAATGAGTCCTTAACACCCTTGCCTTCCACCCCATTTATGTCGATGTAAATACATAATTCATGCAACTTATAAATATATATTTTACGACGTGAAATATTATGTTGTTATAGAATCAGGTATACATATTATAATAAGTCACTATCACAATTCACAGGTAAGACGCATAACTTAAATATTACTTTGTTAAAAATTATTTGATTTAGTACTTATTGAGATTCTTCATTAATGTTGTTGTTTTGGTGGTTAAATAAATTACGTTAGGTAAATAATATACTTATTTACTTATGAAATCTCTTCTATTTGTTTTTAGATACGTATATATATTAAATTTTTTAATGGTACTATTTGTTTAAGATCTGGTGACTGGCATTAGTATTTAGTATATAAATAGTCGTTCTAGATGCTTGGGATAAATAATATAATAATAGTTATTATTTATATACATGTGTGATGTGTTATTATTATGATTGATTTTTTATTTATTTAGACTTCAATCATACATGGCCATATGCCACATAATACATACCTTATAAAAATTACATTGTTAATTTCGATGACGTTGTTTCATGAAACAAATTAAGAAATACTACGTTTTACTATACTAACATTTAGTGCAAAATGGAATATAAATTATCATAATTCAAATATCAGGATTTTTTAAATTATATTACACCCACACACAGGTTTATTTAGGTGTTTTTTTATTGTTTAATATAGGTAATATGTTCGTTAAAGATTTATAGTTAAAGAAAACAAACATACTTATATAGCTCAAAAAAAAAAAAAAAAATAAAAATAAATAAATGTTAACTAATGTTAAATGATTTGAAAACATAACTGTACAATGTACATAAAATAATTTTACTGCGGATGCTGGCAAGATGTTCACACTAACGAGGTGAAGAAAACCATTTGCTACTGTCGTCGTCAGATACGCGTACATCGTATAGTCATTCCGCTCTATACATATAATATATACCTATACACATACATTATACATAGAGCGTCTTAAACTAGTTAAACTTCGGTATAACGAGAAGAAATGAAATGGTAAAAAAAAAAAAAAAAAAAATAATAAAAATAAAATACAATCATCGAAATAATAATGATTCTTACTAAAAAGACAAACGAGCGACTAAGAGTGAACAATTTTTACACTTCCCCGTGTGTATAAAACGGATTTATCGTATACCCGTTGTAGTCGCCTGTAGGTAATAATAATAATACGCGCGTAATAATAGTAATGGCATCCGCTCGTCACGTTTTCCGCCGGGCCAATGAAATCAATACATCAATAGCAGTGGGTATGATCACCCGAATTATTTCACTCCCACCGCCGCTGTCCGATATCATACGAATATTATATAGGTACACATACCTATACTAATATAATATATATATATATATACACACATATAGGTATAGGTACACGCGCATTATTCTCCGACACCGTCCTCCGGACAAAGAATACGAAGAAACAATACGTTATTATGATTATATGATTATTATTATTATTATTATTATTCACGCGCGTATGGGGCGAAACGAAAGGGTTAAATCACGTTCGCGTATTATAGGTGTATGACTCGTTTATACTGCTGTTATATGCTGGATGTGTTTATACTAATTCTGTCAATCAAGGACGACGACGTGTCCGGAGAGACAAAGGAATAATATAATATATATTGTTATATGAGCGATGCCATATACATACACACACACACACACATATATGTATATAGGTACACCAAAAATTATAATAATAATAATTTTTATTATTATGTGTAAACAGGTATACCTAAGTACAAATGCTTACGTTTTTTTTTAGTTTTTGTTTCCATGGCATTGTTCCGATGTTGTTTTGTCAGGATCGAAATTGCAGTCCCCGAGTCCCAGATTTCATATACAGGAGCCATGCAATATACATATAACCTAACCCAGTGTTTGAGTATTATTATTTGTTCGGCCGACAATGTCAAAGAAAACGTTTAAGAGCGTATAGAGGATGTATAATTGTGCTGTTCTGTCGCGTACAATTATTTTGTATTTTTGTAGTACAACTACGCTCATTGTACTAATGTCTAATGCCATTCTACATGCCGCGGCAGTGCCGGTACCTTTAGGTATTATCCGGTTATAATATATTATAATATATACAATACGTGTATTATAGCAATATATATTATTATTGTGATATCGTTTTTAAATAATTTTATAATCAGTAGCATTTTTTTTGAATTTTGGTTAATGTTTGTTTTTACCAAACAAAATTATTATTAATGACTTCAAGTTATGTGTTGTACATATCTGTCTGCTTAAAATATAATTTGGGTTGAATATAAAACGTTGACAGACAAATTATGAAATATACACATAGAATACGCACTCGTGTGTTCAATTATTTTATTTTAAAAATTATAGTGACAATAAATTATGTACCTACTCGTACATTCAATAAGATTTTGTATACATAATAAAATATATTTTCAGGTATAAAAACATAAAAATAACAATAATGAAATAAAGTATTGTTTAAAATAATAAAAATTAATTGAAAACGAAATCCGGAATAAATAAATACATTTACATAAGTAATGTATTACAAGTGTATACAATATACCTATAAAATACGAGTTCGACTAATATTATAATGTACATACAAATTAAAATGGGTTTTATAATTTGTAGGCCACTATTTCCTTTTAATATTCATTCATCATTGTGTGAATAAACACATCTCGTTAATCATTAAATAGAAAAATTATTCATTTATTTTAACAACCCACAGTATTATTGTGCGACATTTTATCATAATATTAATGTTAATAATAATAATATATTATTCCTCCCAACAATTACGTTTTGTCGTTTTATATTAGATAGGTACCTTATTGTTTTTTATAGTGTACAATGTGCAATGCACATTATTATTATATTTAGATAATATAACTATAAATTTATATTATATTATATTAATGCAATTGTAGCTTTTAATTATGATTGTAATACATAATATTAAAAATACAAATAACAAGATTTAGTTTTCTTTTAAAATTATTTTCATATTTTATCATTTATGCGCCATGGTTGATTATAATCTAGTATACTGATTGTAGTTAATTTTCAATAAAATGAATAATCAAAAAAATCCATAGCAACTTTAGATAGGTAATCTTTAACCATAAAAAGTTGACCAATTTAAAGTAAAAAAATGCTTATAACTTGAAAGTGAAAAAATACTTAAATATACACGCTCATATATTGGCTTTAAGTAAATAAATTAATATCAATAGACTTATAGACAGTAGCATTAGTGTGAAAATATGTTTGCTATAAACATCAGTTGAATTACATAATATAAAATGTAAAAACATCGAATGTCATCTAATATGAACATTTTTATTAAACTGTGAGCGTGCAAATGAAAATATAATTTAAAAAAAATAAGTAACAAACTACCAATATTATAGGTACCTACTAAATGTGTTTTATTGATTATTGAGTAATTTATTGGTGTCGGTGCAGATGCGTAGGTATGTTGCACTTGCGTACACAGCTTAAAATGTGGGCATTCCCTATGTATACTTTTGTCGCATAAATATTTATTATAAAATAGAATCAAAACGAAAAAAAAGCTGCAGAGGAACGTTGATGTTATGAGGCGAGAATGTGCTTTCCATCACCGATCACGAGTGCACTCCCGATGTGGCAACAACTGAAATCGCAAAATCATTATCTACAGCTCGCGAGAGCTAGGTAAAACATATTAATATTAAATAAATAATAATAATATACAGGATGTCCACATTAAAATGTTGATTAAAAAAAAATATATAAAATAATAATAATTAACAAAATATTTTATTATAATTTAAAATGTTACACATATAATACGTAACTAATGTAAATTATATTCATAATACACAATGAAATGTTTAAAATAATTTGATATGATATTAGGTATACTATATTTTATGCGTGTCCCACATTTATACAGATTGCGTGAAGAAGATACGCCAGATGTTATGTTTATAAGACGGAGATAATACAAGCATTATTGTCTATTGGCATATAAATCTTAATTATTATTATTTTTTTACTTTATAGCTTCTATTATGATACTCGTATAATAAATAATAATATCATTAATTTTGGTTTGAGTTGTAGTATGTATTTTTCTTATTGCTACAGAATATAATATGTATGTGTATAAAATGATGCACTAATGACTGCAGGTTAATCAATTATTAAAAAATCCAATTTGTAAAATTCTTTTGCTTACAAAATTATACTTAGGAACATGTAAATTAAAAGTATTAATAGCACTAGAAAAACTTAATAATATTTAAACATTTTAAATCAATGGTTTTTCAAAATAATAACAGTGAATATTGCACAACACTAATAATTGGTTTATGTATAATATTTATACTCGTATTTAAATCAGCGGTTCTCAAATTGTGGCACACGTTCCACTAGTGGTAGGTACTCAAAAGGCCGTATGGTAGTAGAACGGAAAATTAAAAATAAATATTCGATTCTGATCTCATTGAAAATTTGTTATTAAATTCATACCTACATTATTTAAAAAACTAGTAAATAAAAATAATTATATTGTAGTATTTTACTGCCTTATTATTTACATTTAAAATAAATATATTTAACTAAAAAGTAAAGTATTTAAATAGATATAATAGTAATATTTGGATCCTTCTGTTTTTATTTATTAGTGGTACGCAAAAAAAAAGTTTGAGAACCTCTGAAATAAATAAGTTAACTAGGTATATTAAAAACTAAAATCATTATTATTTTTTTTGGTCATGGTGTGAGCCAATTAACAGGTGACAATAAAAACACATAGGTACTGGAAGTCATGTGGCACATTTCCACATTTAGTTAACATTCAGTTAAGACATAAAACTGTTATAAGTCATATATATATATATATATAACATATATATGTATATTGTATATGTTGACTATAAATTTGATAAATGTTAAGTATTTGCTAAGTATCATATAAATTCGCACAGGTAGAAATTTCAATGACATGTAAGAATTTAAATCAATTAAATTAGTAAGACCAAGTGATTGGATAAAAATAAAGATTCCGAAACTATTGAAAATTGCAGTTTTAAAAACTAATGATGATTGTGATCATTGTATTATTAGACTAATTCAAATACATTCACTAACTGCAAAATACTATAGAACTAAGAAAATTTTACCACTGTGGAAATGAAACTATATACAACTATAAAATCTAAAATATTATAATTATAATTATATAAACTACCTATATTTATATAAATCGTAAAAAGAATAAAATTAAATAAAAAGGATCCCCTCATCCGCTCAATCGTTTTTTATCGAATGCAATCATATTGCATTCAAATCGAATACCTATAGTAATATTACACTATCCTGTCCGAGGACTGAAGGAACGATAGACAAACATCCACCACTGAAATGCGCTGGCCTACTTTTTTTATTATAATAAACATTTCCTTTTTTTTTTCAAATGATTTTTAAACCTAGTTTTATAAGTTTGAAACAAATAATCTTATCATTATTAATATAATTGTTTTTACAAGTAAATTATCATAGAATAATTATATAACAGAAGTTTTTAAAAGATGTAACTAAATGTAAATTATATTCATTATATACAATGAAATGTTTTAAATAATTTGTTATAATGTTATAATATATTTTATGCGTG
>VUJU01006099.1:0-11431 GCA_009835225.1 Aphis craccivora
AAGATCAGAAAACATATGATTTCAAAAACTTCAAATCAATATACAATAGTCCAATAAATACCATAATTGGTAAGTTTATGAGAGACATTGTGAATTAATAATTGATACTAAACATTCTTTCTTCATTCATATATTATCGCCAAAATCAATGACATAAAAAAAATCGAAAAAATTAGCACAATTCATAAGGAATTTGAGAAAAGAGAAATAATTTTAGTTGACAACAAAGATTATAAAGTATAAAGAATTTATACTTTGATTATTTATAAATTAAATTAAACCTAATTTAAAATTATAGATTGTTTTGAACTTATGGAACGAAAACATTGACGAATTTAAAGCAAAAAAAATGATACTGTATCAATAAAAAATGTCAAAATCGGAGAATATCACTATGGAAAAATCTTTCATTAACAGCTCATTCCTTAATACAAATAAATCCGAATATTATAGAAGTAGAAATGTAAATATATTAAAAAATACTATGTTATATAATTTAAAAGAATGGTTCTTTTTAGATTCACTTATCATAATGAAGACCCTGGAATCGATGATACAGAAATGGAATTTTTCAACACAATACAAATTATAAAAAATATGGAAATTGGAACAATAATAAGTAAGAAGTATATAAAAATAATAAACCAAATCGTATAATATTTTATATTATTATATTTACAGATATTATAGCTGAAGTCATCAAAGTAAATGAAGTAATTCCTGTATTTTCAAAAAAAAAGAATAAAAACTTTACTAAAAGAGATATACTATTGGCTGACTCCTCAAAAGAAACATTATTAAATGAGAATATTATAGATATAATATTATTATATAATAATAATATATTAATATAATATATTTTTTTATATATTATTTTATCGTTATTAAATGAAAAGAAAATAATGATAATGAAATTATTTCACAGATAATCCTGACGGTATGGAACGAAGAAACTGTAAATTTTGTGGGAGAAAGTGGAAGTATTATTAAAATAGAACGAGGAAGAATAAATTAATATTCGAATAATAAATATATTGGATTATTGCCTACATCTGTCATCACATACAGTTCAATAACTGAAAAAGAAAAGTAAACGACATTTTTATTCACTATATTATTCAAAATTTATTTAAATTGTTGTTGCTTACATAAGTTTGAAACATGGTTATTATCTCAAGAAATTATTAATAAAAATAATACAATTAAAAGAAAAAAATACGAGATTGAATACAACGAACAGCCATGTTGTTCGAAATCGTTAAAATAGATGTTTCAATTTTCTTCAAATGAATATAATACAAATAATTTTGTAATTTTGGGTTAAAATACTATTTTCATATTTCTATTTATGGAAAGAAATAAAAAAATTTTTTACTCACCGATAACCTCCGTTATTAATTTATTTTATTTTATAATTTGAATATACTCGTAATATGTTATTATATCTTGTGCATATACTGTTATAATTAATAGTTTTTCAATATGTATATTTAGTGTGTTTATTTATATGTTTGAGATATTTTTTTTGAACATTATGAAAAACACACAAAAAACACAAAACTAATATTCCATCGACCTGAACTATAACGATTGTGAGGGGGGTATAATTGAACAAATAAAATTGAGTATATATTTCATAATCGAGGGTATGGTTATAAATTAAAACAAGCCGGCGGAGCCGGGTTTTAGCCGCTAGTTTATAATAAAAGTAAAATTCTTATAAGTACATTTACTAAATGGTGCTTTTGTACATCCTTCAACGATAGGCCCTTTAGTCCATTTGATCAATGCTCACTACATGAAAAATCTTCCAACATGGATTCTTCTGGATATTTGTTGTAATGGCTTTTCGTGCTTGCGTATCATTTTTATTTATTTTTATCTGTTGATTAAAGTTTTCAAATTTAAAACAACTAAAACGATATAGAGGACTAAAATGTCTAACATCATCTACAATATGTAGCAAGTTATGCACGTTATGAGATACATGGTGTTCACCATAAATTTCTTTAAAATTTGAAACGAAATATTGTAGAAGTTTTTCAGCATAATTAACATGAGCATCAAGTGAACTAAAATAAGAAGAGCATAGTATTGTTTTCGTTATATGGAGACATAAAAAATTATTGTAAACTTTAGAAGACAACACTTTTTTAAATACACCTATTCCTGTGTAAATCAATAGTTGTCGAAATTCTGTTGCTTTAAAAAGCCCTGGCTCTCTTGTAGAGATATGACTGGAAACAGCCGTGTCCCGTTAGCGCCTGTGACATGTGGTACGACAGGGTCACTAGCGGGACCGTCCTTCCCAGCCAACGCGTGATGGATGGGATGCAGGATCGGGTCCAGGACGCTTTCCTGGTTGCCTCCCATCTCCGTTGCCACTCCTCGACGGTGTAGAATCTTTCTTCCCTCTTCACGGCCTGCTTGGACGGCCGGGTCTCGCCAGGCGCGATGTCAGCGAGGAATCGGGCCAGGCCGAGTAAGTCAGCGGGAACCATAGAAGCCAGGACTAAGGACGACTCGTCGGAGACGGTGCGGTATGCGCGGATGGTTCTGCTGGGTTGCGGATGCTGAACTTTTTCATAACAAGTCTATATGGTCTACCCCAGGGATCCGTGTCCATCTGAGAGCAGAGATCAGTCCAGGACTTGTTCTTCGCTTCGCGTATTGCTATCCGGAGATTTCTTTTGGCTGCAGAATAGCTAAATCTGGCCTCCTGTATGCCTGGGTTTTTAGCCCGCCTGAGACACGCTTGGTATTGTCTACGAAGGGCCAGTGACGTCCTGCGTAGCTCAGCAATAGCCTCTTTCCACCAGTATACAGGGCGTCTGCCTGCGGGACCGGGTCTAGTTGATCAGCAGTCGTAAGAGCCTTCTCCACGCTTGATAGTCCCGCAGGAGGCTCGAAATGCGCGGAAGCCAGGTAGAGACTCAGAGCGTCTCCGTCGAGCTTTTTCACGGTCCAGCTGCAGTTAGCACCGGGGTGAGGTTCCGGTGGAGCTAGGACCTGGGCGGGATTGACTATGCTGAAAAGGACATAGTTATGATCGCTCAACGATTCAGCCTCGGACACCCTCCAATCCCTGAGGGCTACGCCCCTGTAGAAAGTGATATCTATAATGGATGTAGCTGCTCCACGTCTGAATGTGGGGGCGGTACCCGAGTTTGCGAGAATGAGCCCTAGGCTGGAGGCGAGATCAGAAAGCGCCCGGCCTCTAGGGTTGCTGACCCTGGAGCCCCATTCAACGTGCCATGCATTGAAATCCCCAGCCAGTATGATGGATGCGTTACCTCTGGCTCTGATTGCGTCGTCGAGATCACTCAGTGAGGTGATGAACTCTTGTATCGTAAGACTGAGGCGGAGATAGCAGCTGAAGATGGTCAGGTCCTGGAAGGACATCCAGGCGAAGCCGTTTCCGGAGGCCCGGTTGTCGTAGCTGAGCTGGCTATGATGTGATATGCCAATGGCTGCCTTACGGTCGTTGCTGAAGCACCACCTGTCATTCCGACCGTAGTGGGAATGATGAGAACATCCGTTCCCTTTTCGACCGCTGTCTGAACCATGAGTTGTTCCGCTGACCAATTCGCGTTCAGATTGATTTGGAGAAGCCTATACATTGTGGCCGGTTCTGCCGACTGTCTTCTGGCGGCGCATGCGCCCGAACCTGGCTTGTGGTCAACTCTTGGGAGCCCAGCGGACTCGCATGCCACGCACCGATCATTTGCTTCCACGCAATCTTTCATAGCGTGTCCAGTGTCTCCGCACTTCCAGCAGGCACCTGTTCTGTCAGCTGCTTTGCAGTCCCTGGCATTGTGACCAAACGCGTGAAATCGGAAGCATCTCTCCGGAGGAAGGGTCCTTGCACGTACACGGCACATGGTCCACCCGATCGGGACCCTGGTGATGAGGACGGCCAAGTGCTTGGGCATCTTAGCTGTGGCAATCTGTTGACCCGAACGGGTACCCCATATCCTGACGTCGCAGATGACTTCCCTGTCGACTTTCGCAGCTGGGTCATCCTGCCAGGGGATGGCGTCACGCAGGGCGTCCAGCACTTCCTGAGCTGTGGTGGCAGCATCGATGTCAAGGACTTCCACCTCGACCTGTAGTCCAAGCTGCTGTACCTTGCCGACGGAGTTTCCGAGACTGGATGTCATGGCTGAAACGATTTTTTTCGCGTCAGAGGTGGAACTCGCTCCCTTCGGAAGTTCGAGAAGGAGACATCCATCCCGCATCTGCCTCATTGTGACGTTGGTCCCGATGTCTTCTCTGGATAGGCCACAGTTGCGGACTGCCTGGATTGTGTCCCGGTTATTCCTGCCCTCAGCGTTCCTGACGAGGATAGCTGGTGCCTTGTTTGAAAACCCTGACGGCTGCGACCGGCGGGCGGCGGGGGGCCAGTCCGCCGCAGTCGTCATTGGCGGTGTCGGCCACGGTCTCTGTAGGGAACTGGGCGGCTGGGGCTTTCGGAGTCGGCTTACGTCGGCTGGTGGCGACCGTTCTCGAAGCCTGGCTATCCCAAAACCATGGGGTAAGATCCATATCTGTGTAGGCGTTGGCCGTGGCCTTCTCGCTGGAGAAACAAGCCGAAGGTTTCAGTAAGCCAATGACGTTACCATTCTTCTCGAGAAGCGAGTCAACCGTCGTAAAAGCGTCCGCGGTACGGGTCAGAAGAAGCTCAATGTTGGCGCTGGATACAACACCCATCATGATGGACCTCGCTTTGTTAAGCTTCTCCCTCAGATTTGCATCCCAATCGTGTCCATTTGAATTCTTCGTTCCGGGACTATCCTGGAGGGGATCTGCCACCTTAAGTTTCTTGACGGTCGGCCCGTCACTGACAGCCGAGGTCTTTACAGACGCTTCCTTCGGGGGCAGGACATATTATTTATATTGCTGTTATACTAATTTATTTGTTATAATATAGTAATATGGTTTGGTTAAATTCATTTTTGTCAAAAATTGAACGTCATGTACTACTTACATGACTACATGATATATGATAGATACTTAAATAGGATCTTCAAATAGACTAAAAAAGTGGCGCATACAGACTAACCTTAGACTTATCATAGACATCAACATTTACATCACATGTACTTTTTACGTCTATGATGGATTGGTATATTAGACGTCTAATATACATTTTAGTGTTTGCTGGGTATTCAATGTGCTTTTGTTCTAGAACACAAAAATTAAACATAAAATGTTTTGTTGAGGCCCCTGGTGCTTTTTATTAAGCAGCAAAATATTATCAACCTAATTCACATAGTGCGGTTTCGGGCGTTTCGGCATCTCTCTATCTTGTAAGTGTGTAGTAGATAGTGTGAACGATTATTAGTATAAGTAAATCTCCTCTATTATTCTTGTAAAAAAACATATTGATTATAAATATCAATATAATATAAAATATGTAATAAAAATATTAATGCCATTTCTGCATTAACTTTTATATAAAAATATTTGAAATCTATTTCATCGCAACTAGATGATTAGAAATTAGAATAATATATAATGCCTTAGAGTATTTGATTAATCTAACAATTCTAGATCTTAACTTAACAGTAATACAAAAATAAAATGCCATAATAATCAGTATAGTGAATACTGGAAACAAATGTGACCGCCATGTGTCAGTGAAGGTTATATGAATAAAAGCTTTAACTATCCTTTCAACAAATTTACCGTTATTTGAGGATCATATAAACGAATAGCTTTACAAGAACTATATAAATAACCAATTCAAATCTATTAACACCCCAATCAAAACAATTCGGTGTGCTGTTTATAGTTTAAGGTACATACACTGTTTTAATTTATTCAAATGTACTCATATTCTTATATCAAAAAAATAATACTTATCTATATGTATAAAAATGTAAAACAATTATAACAGTATGTATAAGATAGTCTATATAGATAGTCCATACTCCATATTTCAAAAGATAAAAAATAATAATGGAGCACGACGTGTTTAAAGATATTTTAGATTCTGAACGGAGTGATGAATGTATGGATTTTACAATGATGTGTGTTTTTTTTTAATTTTTTTTTTGTGTCTGTCACCACGTTTTGGAACAGTAAAAGTGCTTCGATTTTATAAAGTGAGCCCTGATACCCAAAGCGTCAGGAAAAACCCTAAAAAAGTAACAAAAAAAACAGGATTTTTTACGCAAAACCAGTTTTAGACAAAATCGATTTTATTTCAAAAAATAATCACTATAAACACTTGAAATTTTCACCAAATATTTATGTTAGTGTTATCTATATACAGTTAAATTTTCAAAAAATGTTGACTTTTTTGAGTTATTTATAGACAACTGAAATTTTGGATGACCAAAAAGTTTTGAAAATTTAATACAATGTTCCTTATCAGTTGTTCCTTTTGTAACTAAAAAAAATTAAAAATCGTTAGCCACAGTTTTTTTTATAAGCGTTTATAGTTCAAATTTTTACGAAATCTGTCGAAAATGCGAAAAATTGCAAGTAATTTTGAAGTTGAGAAATCATAACATTTTTTGTGTTAATAACTAAGGATTAAAAATACAACACTAAGTTTTCCATAAATTTTCCTTCAAGTATCATTTCGACTATCATTGGATTCAAATTTAACACTCCTATAATATATAATAATGATCCACACGGCACCTAATTTACAGCAGAGCGGTACCCACTTGCCCGCTTTTTTTTAGTTATACTTACTGCTGGCTATAGATACTAGTAATCTATAAACCACGAACTAAGATTTATAGATATACAATATACATATCCTTAGATCATATACTCGTAAAATTGATGGAGCCACAGCTCAATATTTTGAATTTTTTGATGTACATGTTAACGAAGTCACGAGTTATGTAGCCTGTACTGCGCATATATAAATTTAAATAATATTATTTACATATTTTAAACTTACTGATAATCATTTTACATTTATATTATTTTTAAATAAAATAACTACCAGTCTGCATATGTGTTATTAATGAAGAACGCTACAATTTTACTAATATATCAATCTTGTTAATCTCTACGGGATTATTATAAAAATTTCAAAGTTGTAAATTCTTGTAGTTCTATATTTATGCTTGAATGTTAGACAATTTGAATAAAAAAAATCATGTCATATTGCATAGGTACGAATCTGCAATGAAGTGAGACATTTTTTATTTTTATGTCTCACATAAAATGAACCACGATCTATCACAGACTATTTGTTACACTTTTCGATTATGTATGCCAAGGCAGGTAATTTCCCGTTACCATGAGTAACCAGGTAACCAGGGTAACCGTAACATAACATAACACTTTTAGATTCTGTGTGCCAAGGCAGATCGTAAAGGTTTCTATGTAACGCTTTTTCTGTTACGCGACTTCCGTTACGTTTTTTAAATCTATGTGCCAAAGAAAAGACATTAAATGTCAATAATAATCAATATTAATATTCACGCATTTTGACGTGCTTATTTAAACATAACCCAATGTTTATGAACTATTTAAGTCTATACACAACATAAGCCTAATTAGAGGAGAGGGGGAGTTGATGGTTTCAAGCGCTATCCTAGATAAAACAATAAAAGTAATTAAATAGCTTTCATAAAAATCCAATGTATATAGTTATTATAGTTTTAACATAAATAATGAATATTTAATATTAATAAGTGTTGAACACTTTACATTTTCATTGTTTTATTTTTGATTATTAAAATAATAAAAATTTCTTAATAATATTAATGGGATTATTAACACTTGATGTTCATAATTAATTATAGTTGATGATAATATGATATAATAGGTATAATACTTTCAACTTTTGATTCGATATTATGTCAGCTAAATAATATTGCCGCAGAAAACGTTACGCATTCGTCGAACAACAATTTCATAACACGTGTAGTGGAAGTGATTGTCGAAGATAATAATAATAATTGATTTGAAGTGCGTCATTTGGGCTCTAGTATTATGTCGTGATATAGAGGTTGGTTGCTTGGAGCGGATGGGAAATGTGCTTCAAACGAACGGGGCGGCGTAACGAAATGTGACAACCGTCTGAAAAGAAGGACACGTCAATAGAGGTTTACCATTTAATATAATCCATATAAATTGAGTTATTATATGTTAAAAAGATATCAGTAAAATAGAGATACAAAAACAGAGTGTGTGGAAAATCGCATGAACGTCACAAATTAATTACAACATAAAACAAGAAAATACTAAAATATTAAAATGACCTTGATGCATTAAAATTAATTAATAATATAATAGTATATTAATTTATCATTAACTATAGATTTATATTAATATTGAATTATTTTTATGTGGTAATTGCATAAATAATATCAAACACGTCATATTCGTCCACTGTTTAAACTTTACAAAGACCAGAAATTGTTTTCACATACCATTATAATAGGTACTGTACGGACCGGGAGCGTAAGGTATTAATACGCGCGCCCGGTTACCTAACTACTTCGTGCGAAGCATAGAAGCATTTCACGTAGTGAAGCACTCACACACCGACCGAACTGTGTAAATGTGTATATAGGTATAGCACTCAACAGGAAGTGGACAGGTTCGCCGAGCAAAACCTGAGAGTGCTAGGTTGGTGCTAGGGTGGTGTGTGTATGTGTGTATATGTGTGGGTGTGTGCTTAAGACTAGGGACACAGGTAACTCTAACAAATATGGTAACATTGGTAACACAGTAGAAATTTGGTAAATATATGTATAGTATAATAAAACAATAATCAATAATAAATTACGGCCCTTTTGACCCAACAAATAAAAAATGCATAAAAATAATAGTTGCCGGTTCGGCACAACCAATAGAAATTTAATATTATACAGCTAAATAATTGAATAATATATTGTATAATAATTCAATGTTACGTAATCGGTAATAATTCAAAATAATAATAAAAACTCACAAATTTGTCGGTGCTCGGCTGGCCAGCTGCTACCTATGCCTATATAAATAATTCCACACACACAAATATAAAAATAACAATAAAAAATGCGGCGATTAGCGCCTATAATATAATAATATAAATGCGGCGATTAGCGCACACAACAATATATAAAAAGGTGGCGATTCGCGCCTTGCACAATAATATATAAAAAGGTGGCGATTCGCGCCTTGCACAAATTAGGTATATAAAAAAGAAGCGGCGATTCGCGCCCACGACAATATATGGTCCGCGTAAGCAATAACCACAATACGGTAGTGCGAACAAGACTGACGAATTACGGCGGCCGTGCTAAATAAATAGTCGCCAGCCGATCCGGTGGCAGCGATAGTGCTTAATCTGCATAATATTATATAATAATTCACAATACACAAAATATAATTAAACAAAAATAAATATATAAAGATAACGACAGGTGAGCGCGAGTGTTTGTGTGTGTGTGTGGTTCAATCGGCGACGGCTCGTAACCGGAGCGCGCGTATATACGATATAATACGTATATTAAATTATGCCGATACTATTTGGCGTCAACAGGTACACTATAAAAGAATAAAACGATTGCACAATTTTTAGGAGTTTTATTTTATTGATCTTTTATTTAAAAAACAAATTGATAAAGTTATACATTCATCTAATGTAGGTATAAATAATTTAATGTAAGCTACTTTACTTACTAATGTATTCTGTAGAAAAAATTTGAGAAATAAAAAATCATACAATATACAATATTATTATCGTGAGACCTTTAGACTTGGTAAAATAACCGATTAGTGTTCACAGGTTATAGCGGGAGAGCGGGAAATAATAAAAGTAATCACACCCTAGCTATAACTAGCTGTGAGTGACCTTTGGACAGAGAAATAGGAGTATTATAATATTAATGTACAAAATTCAAAATACAATAATTAAACAAATTACTTTTTTAAACCAATGTAAAAAATAAAAATTTTAGTACCTACCTACTTTTAAAAATATTAGATGATGAAAATAAGAATATTTATGAAAAACAAACTTAGACAAACTTTAATACCTATACTATGCCTAATGTCCTAATCTGTACATAATAGTAATAATTTCAAAAAATACCTACTAAAATATATTTTCCTTATGAGATAGATAATTCTTTAAAAGTGATTCACGATTAAATTAAGTACTAGTGTACTACCTATTTTAACGTGATTAGATAATCATATTAATTACTAATTAGGTAATTATAAATCGATAAAAATGTAAAATACCTAATACAAATTAATATAAATGAATTGTTGTCAATCCTATAGTACTTATAGTAAAAAATGTATAGATAGATTGAATATTTTATAAATTAAATATAAACCAACATTTTATAAATTCTGTACTAATTAGGAACAATTATTTAAGATTATATAATAATCAGGGTCAGAATTCCTGTCATTTACCAAATAATTAATGAATTAATCTAATTAATAGACTCGCGTCAAATTAGCAATTTAAAAATTATTTGACACTTTAAACAAAAAATATTTATATAATTTTCTATACGTTATAGTTATATGTTACTTACGTACCTATCACGAAAAAAATAGTTAAGTTTATTATAATTACAGTATATTTAACAATAAATTATAATTACATATGTGACAGCTATAAATTTAGTTCTAAATAGGTACTAAATTGAAATAGTTAAACTTTTATAGTTATTTTAACAGTATAATTATATACTATATCATAACTATTATGTTTAATTCATATAACTATAAAATCTCGTTACTTATTATTGTTCATTTAACCAATTATTAAGTTGATTCTACCATAAGAATTTATCATTTTGGCATAAAAATATTGTGGCAGCAATTAAAATGTATTGACAATTATTTCCATACTAGTTTCAATAGTTAGATTCAATAGTTAATCATCTCTTTTGTTTTTTCATGAATACACATAATATTTAAGGATAAATAAATAAATATACAAATACATAATAAATAATAATAATAGCATTTTTATTTAACACCACATAATAATTATACATTGTAATTATATTTAAAATTATACATTTTTTACTTAAGAGGCGGTCCTGGTAACAAAAATCCAACCGTAAAAACATGTTTTCGTACTTCGAACGTTTCTCAGCCCTCGTTAGTCGTAGAAACATGATTTTTCACCTAAATAAACTTGAGAAGTTCTTCTAGAAAATTACGTTCCAGATTTTTAAATTTTTTTTCAAACCGATTATATTTGCATTTGAAATTTTCAAAATTTTTAAAATTTTTAAAAAATCATATAAAATAGACAAAAAAAGACATCAAAAATCTGGAACGTAATTGTCTAGAAAAACTTCTCAAGTTTATTTTGGTGAAGAAATCATGTTTCTACGACTAACGAGGGCTGAGAAACGTTCGCAGAACGAAAACATGTTTTTAGTAAAAAAATTATGAATTTACTAAATTAAACAGCCGTCCCGTGCTGCTCTACGATTACAGCGGC
>VUJU01006100.1:0-11431 GCA_009835225.1 Aphis craccivora
TGTATACCAGTAGCAGCTGTTTTTAAAATACTTGCAAAATCAAATATTTCTTCAATTTTAAGTTCTATTACTTCAAAAGGTGATTTTTTCCCAGTTAAGCGTATAAGTTGTGCCCAGTCATGAGGGTGATACATCGGTGCATCATAAACTTTTTTTTTTTTTCAATTTGGGCATGGTCGGAATCACACTCCATTCGGGTGTGGCCGGGTACTAAAAATTTGTGTTCTAAGACTTCAAGAGAAGGTGATTTTTTCAAAACGTACAAGCACATGGCCAAAAATATGCTGTTTTTGTTTTGGCCGGGACATGAATCACTATAGAGACAAACATGTGTTATTTGAGCAGGTAAATTCATTAAATAATTATAAACACAAGAAGCTATTTCATTTGCTCCTCTCTTTGCCATAGATTCATTCCATATATAACAGGTTGCTTGGTCAGTCTTCAAGTTATGTATAGTAAGGTTATACGTCCAAAGCTGACGCTTATAAAAAGCAATTGAATTTTGTAATGATGGTGTGGGTAAGCACTGCTGCAAGTCAAATGATAAAACTAATTTATTATCTTCTATCTGCATACTTGCTTTGTCTAATTTCTTTGTTGCGTATGCCATTTCAGCCATTTTATGGTGTAGTTCCTGTTCCTTTAATAATACTATTTTTTCAGGTCCATCAGTTTGCATTTGTATCTGCATTTTTAAAACATCACATTTATTACAGGTATCTTTTTTTGGTTCCTTGATTTTTATATTAGCTTCATGAAACATTTTCTCGTATAATTTCCTACTAACTGGATTAATAAGATTCTTTGAATACATTTCATAGCATTTATTTAAAGTAAAATGATAAGGCAAGTATAACTTGGACGATTCTTTTCTGCAGTAATGACTTTCATATGCAGGTAAAGACTTGAGACTTCTTTTTACTAATTTGATGTCTTCTGGTGTTTTTTTGTTTGAAGGTGGATGACAACCTCTTTTGTCAGGAGTAGTTTTGTTTATACCAGTTGTAATTTTTTGTTGGCAAATTGTCCAAATAAACTTCAAACTTTCTCCAAATATTTTTAAAAAACATGCTTTACAAACTTTAATTAATTCATCATTAAATGGTATTTGATAATTATAAGTTATCGACCTTTTTTTTTGTTTTTCTGGAGTAGATCGTCTCTTTCTCTCAGTACTTTTTGGTTGAAAATTAATTAGTCCAGCTAAATATGAAGCTCTTCTATTTCTGTCTTGCATTTGCCAATATTTGGTGAACAATCTTTGAATATGTTCTTGGCTAATTTTTTCTGCACATTTTAAACGACAATTACCCAATTGTACCATTTTTCTTTCAGGTATTTCTTTTCCACTTTCTGTGACATATGACTTCCCTGAATTACGCTTTAATTTTCTTTCAGCTCTAATTATTCTGGATTTAGATTTCGGTCTATTTTCAATGTTTTCAACATTAGCTTCAACTGTGTCAGGTTTTCTTGGTAATGTAGTAGTTTCTAGATTTTCGGTATTAAGATTATAATCGAAGTTCAAATCAGGTACATCATGGTTAGGTGGACTATAGGTAGGATCAATATCTGAATCATCAACATTCTCATCATCATTCTATAGCAGAGTCAAAAATAATAAATTGGTATTAATTTTAATAATAAATATGAATATTGTATAATTGTATTGGCGCACTAAAATAAAAATAAATTCAACCTAGTGTTATTTGTAAACAATTATGAAGAATGGATACCTCAGGGCTTAGACTTTAGTTTAAATAACATCAATGTTAATCTTTTCTTATTTATTTAAAAATGTATTATAGATTTAATAATAGTATTATCACTATATTACTAAAACTAATAATAAGTAGCTATAAATATATATATATATATATATATATATATTTTTGTATTTTTATGGAAAATAAATTATTATTTGACTGAATTTTGAATACCTACACATAAACTTAATACTTCTACTGTAGATTATATTCATAGATATTATTGTTATTCTTATTTGTTATACAATAACATGTTATTCACTCATGGCATTGTCAAAAGTATGTAGAACAATTACCTAATTATTGTAGGTTAACTAAAAATATTTTACCTCTGAACTGATTTGTACAATACTATGGTGTTGTACTAATACTGGTGCATGGACTTTTAGTATGTACGGTTCTTCCAATGGAGTAGATGTCGATTCCAACTGATATAACCATTTTTCACATTTTTCTATATCATTTTTTATCTTAAAAGATTCAACTTCTTCATGTTTTTTGAGATTGCCTTTTGACAATATCAAACTATAATGAACTACCTACCAAAAAAATATAAATTTAAGAAGAATTAATATATTAAAAACCAATATATTTATAAAAAATGGTAGGTAGGTACCAAAGCTATATAATATATTTCAAATTGTGTTTAAAAATAATGACTTACTTTATCAGTCTCAAGTTTTTTGGGAATAGACTCAAAATTCAACTGTCGATTAAATGTTGCCTTTTTAGTAACAACAGAAGACGTGTTTTGTAATAATAAATGACTTCTTCTAGATATAGCTGGCTTGTTCATTTTAAAAATAATGAAATAAGTA
Source organism: Aphis craccivora (assembly GCA_009835225.1). Taxonomy (NCBI): domain Eukaryota; kingdom Metazoa; phylum Arthropoda; class Insecta; order Hemiptera; family Aphididae; genus Aphis; species Aphis craccivora. The sequence continues at coordinate 2,588 of VUJU01006100.1, forward strand.
ATATTTTTTAATACAAACAACTTAATTTTTGAATCAGATGACAAATACAGAACTAGTAGGAACATAATAATATTCATTATCACTAATTAATTATGATTAAACACTTAATACTCAACAAATGGATTTTAAGTTATTATTAGATTCAGAAAATAACAATAAGCAATAATGACGTTATTATTATATTATTATTATTATCATCTATGTTACGACAATACTGCGAATTATGAAACAAGTCGACTTGTTCCATTTTACACGAACATTATTTTATTGATAAGACTTATTCCCTTTTACCCGCGCATTAAAAATAGTCATTATGACTTGTTTCATTTTTCCCGCGGACTAAGATAAGAAAAATAATCAAACAATATTTTTATTTTCGACATTAAATTACGTAGAATTATTTTTTCTTCTAGATGGCGTAATAATCGAAATATGGCCAAAATTGACTTATTCCCTTTTACCCGCGCGCCGTCCAATTATAATCCTAGATATTTTATACAATTAACGTTTTCTATACATACGCATGTACAATTTATACTATTATTAGATAGGCACAATGTTGAGTGTCCACAGATTTTTAATTTGTTTTGTATATCAATATTTTGTATACTAAAAACAATGTGTTTTGTTTTATTTAGATTTAACTTAAGGAGATTGTTATCAAACCATGATTTACATGTATTAAAAGTAACATTTGCTTTAATATATGATTCTTCTATGGTTTTATCATGGATAAGAATAACTGTGTCAACAGCAAAACACATAATCTCAGCTTCTGTATTAATATTCAGTAAACCATTTATATATAGAATAAAAAATAACGGACCCAAGACTGTTCCCTGCGGTACACCATGCATGACTGATAAAGGTTGATTTAGTTTATTATTAATTTTGACCGTTTGATGTCTATTACTTAAATATGAACTAATTAGCTTATTTGCAATTCCTCGGATTCCAGCATAATTTAATTTCTTAAGCAATAATTGATGGTTCACACAATCAAATGCCTTATTAATATCTAGAAATATACCTAATACTTTATTATTTTTATCAAGATGTTCATGTACATATTTATTAAGGAAAAAATGGGCATCACTTGTAGATTTTCCCTTTAGAAACCCAAATTGTTTATTAGAAAAAAATGAGTTTTTGTCTAAAAATGATACAATTCTATTATATTGTATTGACAGGTAAAGTAATTCATTTTTATTTATAACCAATCTATACTTTATTTTTTTTTATTTTTTATTATTCTTTTTTAAATACCAACTTAATTGCCCAGGTAAAAATATATCTGACTATTGAGTTGATTCACCTACTCATTCTTTTTGAAATCAGTATAATTTAACAATATAAGTATTAGTACACCTACCTAGCACAATAATAATCACAAATAAAATGGTTAAGTTGTAGTTAGACATTAAGATACCTTTTTTTAATTTTTATATTTCGGTGTTGGGCCAAAATAGTATATACCATCTACCTAATAAACTATTTATTTTATACATTTTATATGAATACAATTGTTTTTAGTTTCTGATCCGAGTTCATCTGTGTCATACAATAATGACAGAGAAGTACAAAGTTTAAGTATGAATAGTGTTGACATTGACCTTGATTTATCATTTATGTCTGGTATTCAAAATTTAGAATCTACATTAACAGATACAGATATGATTGGTAATATATTTCACTTATTCTTACGCTTATTTCCGCTTAATTTATTTATGCTTTACATAGTCAATGATATTAATTCTTCTGTTGGTAAAAGCAATGCACATAATGCTGTAGCTAATATTGTTGATCGCAACTGCTTCAAAACTGCTTCCAAGTGTATGACAGCAATGAAAAAAACCAATAACATCCAGGGTTTGATTATTTATACTCTTCATACTTCTTAAAATGGTTGCCACTCTCCTGCAAAATTTGGAAGTCTGGGAAAATACATGTTACAAAATAGTGGTAACTATGTGATCTAAAGTAATAAATACCAATACCTAATATTATTATTATTTTATTTTTTTTAATTTACATAGGCATATTGAAACAAATAGGTGTGAGAACCTGTAAACAACTTACTCCTAGGTGTAAAACATTTTATAAAATGAACAAACTCTTATTAAGAAAATACAGACAGAATAGTAGCCGCAAAACTTTATTTAAAGAACGGCTGAATGCAGCTGAGAAATTTACTGATGAATATATTGTTGGTAAATATTCAAATATGATGAGTGCCACGGCTTCCATGTTTATGAAATTACAAATCCGGGAAACAAAAAAATTGAGCAAGGTACACAGATTTACTTTGAATGAGAAAATGCTTAGTTTGTCATTATATTATAAACGCAGTCCTAAATAATATCTTGTGATGTTTCCTTTATATTATTAAAATATTATTCCATTTTTTTTCCGTCAGCCATGTGCCACCATATCTCCTTTCTTCTTATTCTCACCGTAAATTACATTATACAAGAATTATTATTTTATTCGATTTGTCACCATATGGTGTTGTCAAACAAAGCTTTATATTGTACCACTATTATCTGCTCCCCATACTTATTATATTGTTGCCCTTTTAAACTTGTTATTACTCGTATAATGCCGTTGATATTACTATTATTTATGTAAACCAAAACTATTATTTGTCAAATTATTAATATTATTTTTGTTATCGGTCAGTAAAGACCTGTTAAAATATATAATCACTATTACTTAAACTTTAATTATTCTAATATTCTCATTTTGGTCACCTTCTCCCTAGCTTTAAGTTTTGAGTTGTCTTTTTATTATAAATCTTTGCGTTTCATTACGCTCTGCGTGTACAAAGCCTACGTGTTCCACCGACGAATCCTTTGGGTCTTGGGATTCCACGCGGTGCGGCACGTAGGTGATGACTCACGAGCAGTGGCACCGATGTTAATATCATATGGTATTGCATAAAAATAAAATCTGAAATAGGTAGGGACCACCACCATTTTTCTCCAAATTATATAAGTGATAGGTATAACAATTACAAAATAGTAACTTACAATTAACTTCAGATGTTTCAAATATATTTAATGACACAAACAAACTTACAAAACTAAAGATATACCTAAGTAATTAGTATCAACTAATAATTATCCATCACTTACATTTAACAATCACACATAATACCTAATGTTGATGGGAGTAACAATTATTTATTAAACAAAACATCAATACATTTTTAACACTCTTAGATCTTTATAAATTTTATATTTTCAATTTTTTTTTTTTTAAACTAATTCTAAACAATTTTTAAATATTAACACAAATTTCACGAGGTGTGAATGAGTCACGAGGTTCGGTCCCAGAATCTCTTGTGTGCGCTACTGCACAAAATGGCGACTGTGACAAGACTCAATTCCCATACAACTCAGAACTTACATGCCCATCCCCTTCTCTTGACACCCCCGTAAAATTTTAAAATGTAAAGTCTCAAAATTACAACTTCTTATTATTTTTTTTTTTTTAAAAAAAGGTATAAAATTACATCTGGCAAACACATGGCAATGGCAAATTTTTCATCCATTTTCATCCCAATAAATATTATTCTCCTGTAATAAAAAAACATTTTAATATAATCTCCAAAACTTTTTCCTTTATGCACTCTCCAAATCTCTCAACTTTTATTTAAATATTATTTTCATTAATATGACATATTTATTCTCTCGCAAGAGATTGTTGTTATTGTGTATTATTTAACTTTCCAAAGTCATATTATTAAATTAAAATTATTTCTCCCTTGGTAAAAAAAAAAAAAAATGTATCAATATTATAAAATAAAATAAAAAAATGTACTATTCAACCAAGGTAAATTTTTATTATTATTATTTTTATATTCCCTCCATATAAACATTTGTTATCTAGTAATTGTTTCAGAAATGCTCCTGTCGGGGTGCACTGGATGGAGGCGGCAGTGGCGTTCGATGGTGGCGGTCCTGACCTGACAGCTGCGGAAACGAGGCAACCGGACACTGCATTGTGACACTGCACCTGTCTCTCCCTTTGGTATAATGATAATATAACTGTTTCCCCTTGTGTGTCCCCCCTTTTTAGTTTTCCCTAGACCCGTAACTCTACCCTTGTATAACATTTGTTGGGTTCATTTTTACTTGCGCTGCGATAACTTAATTTTTTTCTCCCCGATCGCATGGTCAAAATATTAATATTATTATGTTTATAAATCTGATTATTATTATGAAATATGTCATAGCTTAATGGTGCTCATTATTATTATGTAAGATTTAGGTCTGAGGATCGATATTATTATAATTAACTTTTGTATTACGTAGATAATAATAATAATTTTGTATTATTTAGGTTCCTTCTGAACATATGACCTTGGTAGAAGTAGAATAATATAATTACTTTTTCCCTTTGAATTTAAATATGCTTATTTAAACTAAAATGTTACTATCCAGATATATTATAGAGAAATCTCCCAATTAAAATTTATTAGTTTTATTCAGATAATTATCAATATCATTCTCTAATAAATTATGTCCCAGAATAACATTCATTATTAACTCTCTTGCAAGAAAAATATGGTTAAAATCATACATACTGAAAAAATCCCATATTATTATTATAATAGCACCATATTATTTGTTGCTGCCACAGTTCTTCGACGTTAGGTAGGTCTCCCTCTAATTATTATCATATATGACTGTTAGTTTTCTGACCATTAGGAATCACATGGACCTGGTAGCGTGGACCCACCTCAAGCCCTTCCACTATTATAAACTTAACTTACATTATTATCTATTACATTTATTATTATTATTTCATTACTATAAATTTAACTTACATAATTCTTATCTTTTATTCCATCATTAAAAGTTGCATTCACTTGAGATAAATTTTCGTTCCATGTTCAAGGACAGGTTCCCTATTATTATATCATAAATTGATTAAATTTATTGTTGTTGTTTTAACTTAACGTTGATTATTATTATAATTCATTTGTTTCCCTTGGAATATATAAATCTCTTATTCTTATTTAATACTTATTTTATTTTATTTAATATTTCATGTAGTTTGGCTAGCCTCATTGGTGTTGCTTACTATTATTATTATAATTTCTATTTGGGAAAACATTTAATTTTTTTTTCTCTTTTTTCTTTCTTTTGGGTTCTTTGTTATTATAAAACTTTAAACATTTAATTCATAATTATTTTTATTAATTAAAAAAAAAAAAAAATATATATATATTATATTATATACTATTCTCTCTTCTCTTCAATTAAATAACTTTATCATACTTAATTATATCATATAAATCTCCTTCGATATTTTATTCATTGTTATCCTCTATTATTATTAATTCAAATTTTATTACTATTCAATCCACGCATAGTGTCGGTAAACGTGCCACACGACCCCCAGTTAGGTACAATCCCTCTCTTGATTATCCCTCTCCACTTTTTCCAATAGTTGATTTTGATTTAACCATGTCCACCACAGGAGACCATGATATTTCGCTTACTGCTGACACTCCCCTTACACTAGCTGCTCTCGAACAGAAATTAAATGATATCACCCATACCTTCAGTGCCCAACTCGACAATGTCCATAGGAAAGTCACTGAGGTTGACAACCGTATCGATAAACTTTGTAACTGTATCGACGATATTGATATCGAGAATTGTACAAAGATCTCTCAACTCCAATCTGATTTTGTCTAATTTTTCTTAAAGATATTATCGAAGTCCGGAACGACTTCATACGTTAACAGCAACGATCCGAGGAATCCCAAAAGCAAACAGCTATAAACCACCATGTCTTACAATACACAACAAAAGCTTTATCCGATCGCTTAAGCCTCTTCAAAGGACAGGCCTCTCGTTTAGCTGCCCTCGAAAATAAAGTTCAAAATGTCTCAAATATCTCTCCACCCCCTGTTAATAAAATCCCTTAACCGCAGCCTGTCCCACAAAGCACCTTCCACAACGTTCAACATACATCACAAAATTCATTTGCCGATCTCCTAACATCCACCACTATGTCCAATACTTATACAACATATTTCTCTGTCCCCCCATACCCTTCTAATATCTCTGCCCCTCCTTTCAACAATACCCTTTTTAGTAGTCATCTGCCCCCTAACAATAATCCAACAATTTCCAATATTTCCGGTATAAATTTTGATACCACAAAACTTTCGACTTTCAATGGCAACTTAACCCCATTACACATTGGAAGAGTTTCTGGAGCAAGCTGAGCAGTACTTCTTAACCCAACCTCTTGTCCCGGACCAAGTTAAAATAAATTACATTAAGTCATAATTTGTCGACGATGCCCGTCTATGGTATCACGCTCTCCTGCCCCCTCCCTCTGTATATAAAGTTTTTTTAATATTATTTCGAAACCATTTCTGTTCCAACAACCAACAACATTCGGTTCGGAATGAACTATACCGCCCCCATTATCACAGAGATAACAGCACTCTCCAGAAACATGCAATGGATTGGATTAATGAGGCCAGATTTCTCCGACCCGCTATCGACCCGGTCGAGATGGTAGACCAAATAATTTTGCATTACGCTTTCCATATATCCGTCTCCGAATTACCACTACCAATGAACTCGTACAACAACTCTCCCATCTTCAGTAAGCCCACTCTTCCAACAATGTCCAAAACAATCAGTCTCAAGCCCCTCCACAACACCAAAATTCACATCATAATTCTTCTGGCCACTACAACAAAAATAGATACCTTCCTCGTCAAAACAATTATCATTCCCGTCCACAATACAATAACAATAATCCATCAACTCAACCCGATCTTACAGACGCTCCTTCGGGTTAGGTGACTGACTGGTTAGAAACTGAATAAGACCAGGCCCGCGAGGACGTGTACTGTGTCTCTTTCCAACAGTCCTCTAATCTCTTTACTCATCCACCCTCTCGATCTCAGTAAAGAAATAGTACCTCCTCCAAATTACCGCCCTGAAATTCCCATAAAACTTCTTAACAATTCATATAATGCTCTCCTCGATTCTGGTGCTTCAGTATCCGCTATCTCCGAAAATCTTTATGCTAAATTAATATCAGATCCCTCTCAACATAAAATACCACTTTTTCCACTCACCAGCATAATGTTAACTACAACTCTCAGCAACAAATCTATCAAAATTAATCTCAAATTTATTTAAACTCCACAATATTTATGATATTAGAAATCTCCCCCTAATACATAAACCTCTCTCAGACTTAGAATATTAACCCCTCCCGTGTAAAACTGAAAAAAATATTAATCTCAATGACACCCCTTAATAACGCTCAACAAAATGTAATGTCTTCCACGGGGTGGCCATGCGTATACGTAAGTGAAGCATTTAGATGGAGAACGCTTAGAGTGACCAATTGAAAAGCATCAAACTATTGTACCAAATTATTGTATCCCTTACTCAACCTAATCACTGATAAGACCATAGACTTATACAAATAGACGGAACACAGGCGTCTCGCGACAAGATAATTTCCGATACCAAAACTCAAAGCGCATGCGTGGGGACTTGGATTTTTTTTTAGGAATCGCATGCTTATCACTATTATCGCTGATCGCTATTCTTATCACTTTTGATTTTTTGAAATATATAAAAATATTACCATGTCGAAAAATAGAGTAAAATATAGACGCCTGAGTCAGATATATGGTACTTTAAAGTCTTTTGTCTAAATAGTAAATATAATGGTACTTTTTCAAATTCCAAAATAATAAATAAGTGTGTTTTTATAGTTATTAGTGAATTTTATAGAAATATTAACTAATAGTTAATATGTCTATGGTTAATTTAATTTTTTTTTTAATTTAGAATTTAGATTATTTTTTTTTTTTACATCTCATTCGTTAATAACATATACCTATAAACTAGTTAACTAACAATTGTTACATTTCATTACTTGAAACTTTTTTCCACTAGTTATTATGTGGTATTTTAGTTTCATTTTTCTAAATTAAATATTTTATAATTACTAATTAGATATAGTTAGTGATCAATGATCATGTAATAATGACTTTATAAAACATGCCTAATACCTAACACAAAATTAAAAAATATATTTTTAGTGAATTCATTACATTAACATAATAATTAATAATAAAATATTATATATTTCTTATATTATGTAATAATATTTAATAAATATGGTCAAAATCTACATGCACATTTTGTACTAATAAATCTCCTTTCAAGTTCTTAATACAGCTTTCTTTTTCGGCAGTGGTAGGTTTTGTTAACAATTGAGTAACAGCCAACTTCCTTATCTTTGTCTTGGACCATTTTCTATTCTGATGATTCATTTTTTTAACAGGGTTGTCTTCTGTTGGCTTAAAAAAAATAAAGAGCTTTATCTAGACACTTCAAAATATTTTTAGTATCACATTCATTTGATGGATTTTCTACATAACTTATCATTGTATTTAATTTGGTTTTGATCTCTTCCAATTCTTCCACTTTGTTTGAAGTTTGAACATCTAAAAATTGTTTAGTCTGCTGAATTTCTATTTCTCCAATATTTTCTTGCATATTTTTCCTGTCATCAATTTCTTCAGTTGTAGGATTCATGGATCCAACTTTGTGTATATGTTTACATAAATTTAAATATATAACACTATCAAGAAAAGTACAAATGTGCGTATGAATACAAATATTACATTCTGAGCATCGTTGTACAGATAGGGACTCTGTACAATGTTTTTTAAGAATACGCACTTTATAACGATAATTAGCAGCTGTCTGTGAAGTAACATAGTAAATCATCAAGTCTTCTGTATCTTGTTCAACATCATCATTTTTTAAATCCTTGCTTTTTATA
>VUJU01006101.1:0-11428 GCA_009835225.1 Aphis craccivora
AATCAAATAAAATGGCTACCCAAAATAAATTATCTAGATAATTTTTTGTGCTAAGCCTTTTAAATTTTAAATGTATAAAGTATACAATTTTATTTTATTCTCAAAAGACGATAGGAGTTAAATATTTTAGCAATTGATGAATGATTTGATTTTATAATGATCTGTGGTTTTATATATACATAACCTATATATATAACCTATATATATATATATATATAGCTATATAGCTATATACCTATATACCTATTATATATATATAACCTAACCTATACACAAATAACCACTGACATTTTGGGATGGTTTCTCAAAAGAGCCAAAAGTAAAAGATTTTTAGTACCTATTTAACCAGATTAACATTTTATTTTTTTTCTGTAACTCATAAACGAATAATCTTAGATGCTTAAAATATTTATCAAATATATTAAATTGGTATTTACTAATTTTTCGTGCTATTTTTATAATATATTGAACTAAATTAGACATTTGACATTTTTTTTTTTCAATAAATTTAGATTAAAAATATGTTGATGGATCAAAAAGTCTGAAAAAGTAAATTATTATTTCTCATAACCTACGTTTTACCTACCAATTAAAACAAAAATACATAGTCATAACATTTTTTTGAAATAGTTTAGACTGTTTAGAGTAAAAATGTCGACAAAACTCGTTAAAATCATGAACATTCATTTAGAATTATATTTTGTAGTAGAAAATTAATAAGGAACTAGGTATCATTTTTTTTCAATACCTGTAATTCTTAAATTAATATTCGAAGGAAATTATTTATGTTAACTAAGAAAAATAGTTTAATACTTTGTTGTAATTTAAAAATATTATTTGTGGGTGATTGAAACTTTAAATATATTTTAATCAACATTTCTTCGACAAAAATAAATTCAATCTGTTTAATATAGTCAATAGTTAAATGATAATTAACTTTAATAGAAATATAAATGTATCATAAAACAAAGGCTGGTCGTCTTCCGCTTATAATCACTTTTCGAATGCAATGATTTATCATGGAATTAAAATTTAACACAAGAGCGACAATAATATTTTATTCCCAATGCCGAGCTACAATAGACTTTACTATACAGCAGCTGGTTAACCGCTTTTTCAATTTTGTTTATGTATAAGTCTAGAGAAATATTTTAAGTGTTATCTATTATTTTTTTTTAATTAACTATTAATTATTTAGTTTTTAGTTTTTTGCTATCTTTGTACACATACACTTTCTTTTTTTTAATTGATATAACCAGTTGTATTAGTGGTTATTTAATTACACATAGTTTGTATGATATTTTAATGTACATTTCGTGTAGGAAATACAAACCGTAATCTTAAGCAATTCAATTATTTTGGTTTATAATCATATTTTTAATAATAAAATAGATATTATACGGTGAATAAAATTTAAATGTAAATACAAAATGTTTTTCAAAAATTGTTCAAAAAAGATTACACAATGTGTATTCACATAAATTATTGAAAGTTCTGTGTCTCTAATGAAATTATTGAGTGAAAAAATATATGAGTTCCGCGTATCTTCAATATAGAGCTGTGATGAGTATTATATCATTCTATTCATGATAGTCTATACGACTATACAATATAGGTATATATAATGGAATTACTAGATACACTGTACGTTTAAGTATAAAATGGTTTTATCATAATTGTTTCTGTTTTATTGTAAAATATTATCAACGAAAAAAAAAAATATATTTTTATACATTGAAATATTCTTTGCAATAGATGTATAATATGAAACATTTGAAGTTCTAGTTCTACTTTTAAAAATAAAAATAATGCAGTTTCACAGACACACTCCAAAAAAAAACTGTTTTTGTTAAATGGTCTGTTGTTTTTAGTGTGGATATTATATATACTGTTTATAATATTATATGGTATCTGAAATTTTAAATGTTTTGGTTTGAAAAAAATTCTTTAAAATATTTAATTTGAGCCACAATTCAATATATACTTATGAAGTTCGTAGATAGAAAATATTTTTAAAAAAATCTAAATTAATTAGCTATTTTTTTATTACTCAAATTAGTTAAAATGTTTATATACATCTACCTACAACTAAATAATAATTACTAACTTAAGAAAAGTTAATTTTTATTCCAAATGTATATGTTACAGACAAGAATCGATATTAGTTATTTAGTTTTTAAATTATTTGATTTCGATATTTTAATTCGTTATGTCCATCATTTATTTATATGTATAGTAAGTACATGGTAAATTAGTAAATTAGTTTCTATTTTTTTTTTTTTTTTACAAAAATTCCTAAGAGCTTTGAGACTTTGCAATCAAATTATACATATAATTTACAAGATTTATTCAACTATGTGAATTTAAATCATGATAGAGATATAAATTATATAAATAACAATTAATTGAGCATTAATAATAATATTATAAACTTTGAAAATATTTGTTTTATTTTTACTTGTTCTACATTTTTTGATTTATTATTTTTTTACCGTTTTACATCAATCTAAAACACAACGTATAAAATATTATAATTTTTATCATTATTTGTATGTATCGGAATACCCAAAAAGATATTTTGCTTCTGTGTATGAAATAAAAAATTACATAATTGTATAAATAAGTATTAGAACTTAAGAAATGTATCATACTGATAAATGATTATAAAATATATTTACCTAATTGTTATCAAAAATGTTGATTAGCAATGACATACAAATATGTACAAATAATAAATAGTATTAAAAAAACTTCAAACCTCGAAAAGATCAGACTTCAGTGTAGATACTTAAATGGATCATTCTGTAATTTACATTTATAAAACAGTTATTTTAACAAATATCAATGATTTAATATAAATATATTCATATTATAGTGAATTATAACTAAATATATTTTATTAACATTGTATTAATACAAAAGACATTTCCGGTACGATAAAACAATGTTTAAATTAATATTCTCAGTAGGGAGTTGCAGTTTACATTTGAGGATAGAGATGTACAAACTCAGTTATTACTTGTATTACTGTATGATATACTAGCTGAATAATATTATATGGTTAACAATTAAATTTTAGAAACATCAAACAAATAATGATTTGAGTCGTGTGGGTGCATCTAAGTGAGAGATTACAAATACGAGTGCATTCATCTATATAGATCGTACTATAACTATATAGTTCGTCATATAAATTATTTTTGTATTATAACGAATAAATATACGATAGAATCGTGGAAATAAGATTAACCATATTTGTTCGATGTAAATATAAATATTCAACGTGTGTTTTTTGTCTTCGTTTATAACCATTTAAAGGATAGACGGTATGACTGAAGGATTACACATTTGGGTAATACATGGATACAAAATGTAATAATACATCAAATACCTAGTTATAATGCAGAGGGATTCGTAAAATTAACGCCATTTTTTCCTTTTATCTTTAAATTCTGATTTTTGTACTTTTTAAGTATGATTATTTAAGATAACCTTGTTTTTAAATAATTAATTTTTTAATAGAACGGAATGCACTGTGATGATTCCAACTATTTTTTTTTCAAATGATAATCTTTCTTATTTTCCATAAATTATTAATAAAATATTATTTTGAAAATGTTGATGTATTCACATTTGGACGAATAGCTTTTAAGTTATTTGACCATGTAGCCATTTTATATAATTTTTTAAAAATTTCAAATTTCAAATGCAAATATAATCGATTTGAAAAAAAAATTTTAATCTGGAATTTATAGTCACCTAACATAATTTTTTAAGTTTATTTTGGTAAAAAAATCATATTTTTAAGACTAACGAAAGCTGAGGAAAATAGAAAGTACGAAAGCATGTTTTTACGATTGAATTTCGGTACCAGAACGGCCTTTTAAGGATGATATATAATATATAGATTTGGAATGTATAAGTGCTATGATGATTTTTAAAATATTAATTATACTTTTTAACAGCACAGAAACTATATTAGTAAACATTTCTATTTAGATTCATCAATATTTTCAAAACTACCATACACTTATCGATTAACGGTAAAAAGAATTGGTACTCACTGAATAAAAAAAAAACAATTGGTACCTCTATAAGACATAACTTCCGATAGTTACAAGAAATCTATGTGTCTATGTATTTGAAAATATGAAAATTTAAACTTGAAAATTCGAAAATAAAAGTCAGAATTTTAATATTAATTTATTTTAACGAGTGGGGGCGACCGTCATGTTTGGAATCCGTCCTATAATCGTGTAGTTACATGAATAATTTATAATTAATATTTAATTTATAATTAATCGATAGAATAAATGATAATGAAAATTTTCGTTCTAACCTAAATCACTGATGTTTTGATTCGCTTCTAAGCTACACCACCGTAATAAGCATACAGATACCTACAACAATAAATATATGTATCGCTTACAGAGATCTTAGTAACAAGCGGTCATGACAGGTAGCTTCGACCGAAAAACACCGCCGAATCCCACCATCACTCGTATTACTACCATATACAAGAAGATTTATCAAACATGATTAGCCCCATTTTTTTTTCATTTACCAACGAATTAATTAGAATTCTAACTTTTAGAATATTTAAAGTACTTATTTTCAAACTATTGAGATTTTTTGTAATATTTGAAGAGTTTAAGTGAAGTAAACTACGTAGCGATACAATAACTTGTGATTTTTAAATTGAAATTCATCTTTTTATTGTAAATTATTAATCTGATATACCTATATTTTTTTAAGTAGGTATACTAACCAATTAATGTTTATATCTATAAAAGTGATGAAAAAAATGCAGGTTTCGCAGATATATAAAATATAAGTACCTAATATTGAATTTAATATATTTATTATATTAGACCCATTTTTGTATATTATTATTAGGGCTGGAATTTTAATGCCCTAAAAAATCTCAAAAAATGCTCTTAAAAATGAATTTGAATTATATTTATTATAGCTTAAAAATTGGTTAAAAATGTTATATTTTATTTTTATTTTTATAGTACTTTTAATATAGTATTTGCTTATTTATTTAGTTAGGTATTTTAGACCTAGGTATGATAAAATTGTTATCGACAATAACTCGTTGTGCTATATAATTTATTATTCGTACCAAAGGCAGTTTGTCGAAAATCTTTTGTTAATCGCAACAATTTTCGTTGATTTTATGAACAAATTGTGAAAAATGCTCAAAACACAGAGAAAATGCACTAAAACCGTCAAAAATGCAAAAAAAAAAAATACTTAAAAATAATCAGTATTACCCAAAACACATTTTATATTTACAAACCAATGTTTCAAAACACCAGAAAAAAAAGATGCCTTATTTGCATCAAAATCACAGCACTAATTTTATAAATATCGAAGGATTTTTATATAAATTAACGACACCTTTAAATTATGGTAAATCCCATATATTTCCAGATTTATTATCGTGAATCAATATTATCCTTATTGATATACAGACTCGAATAACTCAAAAGCTACTCTCGACTTCTCAGACCGTACAAAATATCTCGAGTATTTCGAAACGACGGTCCTCAAGAAAATATTTGAAAATTCCGGGGATCGGACTTTGAACAGATGAGCTGTATTATCGAAGGGGAAAAGTTCTGGTGAATCACTCTGTATAGAACACAACAATAGGTAGGTATACCGTTGGGTTATCATCATAATATTATCATAACTCCCTTCGGATATATATTAATCTCGTCTCATCACTTCATTAAACGTTGGGGGAAGCATTTATTACACCGAATTTATGGGCCGCACTGTTGTTGATTTAAACCGTCGATGGCCTATCGTAATAATATATTATATACACACCGTGCAGTGCGTGTGTCGCGCGCTTATTAGTGTATATAGTGTGTGCGTGTGGACCATCATCATGTATATCAGTAATAATAATATGTTTATATTATAATAGTACCTAAACGATAATACACATAGGAATGATGGTTACGCGTTCCGTCTACACACGATGTACACATATTATATTAATATGTGTATAATATTATAATATGCTGCCCATTCGATCGAATCTATATAAACAAAATAATAATAATAATAATATATTAAACTAACGAACGGGCTAAAGAATATCTCCGACATTATTCAATCGTAATCCGTCCCTTTGTTTTTTTTTTTTATGGTACCTATATAACTATATATATGAGTACTATTATTTATACAGCTGCGCGCGTCTCGCTTTAAGACGTCATCGCATTGTTTGAGACCCAAATGTGTTTGTAATAATCTTTTTTACGCATCGATTTCGTACGATATACCTACCAAACGTATACCTATCCACATTATAGTAACAATAATAATAAAAATAAATCCCGTCGATTTAAATAAAAAAAAAACCATGTGTATTTGAAACGATTCCACCTATATGTATAATCAGATATTACACTACCCTCCTGAAGTATGAAGCGATGCTGCTGCGTATTTTTCCCAAAATCAAATGGTCGGAAATACGAGAGATTGTACTGTATATTATTATATAGATTTTTTCGGTTTTCGCCGAATTCACCGTTGAAATGGTAAGTATAGTTTTCTTTCTCTCCTTGTTTTCGGACAAACCGCGTTAGGATGAAAAATATAAAATAATATCTCACCTCACGTGTACCCGAAATTTTCTATAAACGAAATCGTGAAACAATGTCAATATTTTTCGAAATTATTGCGAGCACCGACTGCCTTACCCATACCGTGTCATGTACTTGTGTGAATAGTATATTGCATCAGACTTATACAACGCCAACTCGGTTTCGAATTTATATTGCTAAAGGTAATACGAAGCGTATATATAATATTATATACGATGTAATTGTTGCAGTGCGTACCTGTATAAATACTACATACACGTCTGTTTATACTTACACGTTTCCAATATCGAGGCCATTGCGTGTAAAATTATAGCTCGTTAATGTAAGTACGAAAAATGAAAAAAAAATCGATGGAAAAGTGCTATCAAAACTTATCACATAATATAATACAACACATTATTATGTAGTATAATGCGATACACACAATAATAATGTAATCAACGGCATAGAATAATACAAGCCAGTTATACAATTATCCATCTCTGTATTTATAGTTTTAAGTTGTTACGAAATAAGATTTTTGGGAAAAAGGTATATTTTTTCTATTTTTATAGTCACCATTTTCTAAGTCGTTTTGAACGACAATATAAACATTTTTTTTTTCATATTCATAATCAGAATACTATTCGGAGTATTTTGATTTATAAAAATCGAATCCTATTGTAGTTTTTCAAGTACCTATCTCAAGACCGTTTTTTGGGATACACGCCATGTAATAAGAGTATATCACTTCATTTCGTTCATAAAAACTTTAACCATGTTCCTAAAATTCCAAAATTCCATTTTTATTAAGTGAAATAGTTCACCGCAATATTTCTATGTGAAGTTTTCATCACTCATACATTAGTAAACATTATGGTAGTATTATAATTCTGCACTCACCGTGCATGGGTGGAAATTTATTCAAATATTTAACGGTGCAGGATAAATACGCTCCCGACACCACCGTCGCTAACTATATTTATTTTATTTATATATGCTAAACAGTAACAAAAAAAAAAAAATAAAAAACATAAGTGAAAATTTAACGATGTGATAATCAAATTATATGAATGAAAAAAGGAAAAGAAGCTATAAATGTGAAACGAATATACATAATATACAAAATAAAGTATAGCCATATAGAGCCTATAGATAAAACTAATTAAGACACGATATGATTAAAAACATTAACAGCAGTGGAATGATGTGTGGCAGTAGAATAATATTGGATTAGGTTTCGTGTTGCACGAACTAGAACCTAATAAATTGATTATGAGAGAGTGAATCTCGGTGCATAATATTGTTAACCTTGCCTCACGAAACATCAAAAACAGTAAATTATCGTACAACAGACAATATCATTAATAAAACCTGTGACAAGATTTTACTGTCAAAATTGTACAGCTAAAATTTCCAATATTATGTTAGAGTGCTAGTGGCGGATTTATGCATAGGCAACCTAGGCACGTGCAACATCTTTCGAGGTCGCAGCAATTTTTCAGTTTATTTCTACTTTCATTTATACAATAAAATATATTAAAATAAAACTAAAAAAAAATAATATTGAAAAAATTGTATGTATTTATAGACTATTTACAATATAAATTAAAATAATTAATATAAGTTATTATGGAATATTGCGAATATATATATATATATTTAAAATATAAAAATAGAACTCTAGAAATCAAATATTTTGATAAAAGAATTTAATAAGGTTAATAATAGTAAAAATCAAGACGCAAAAATGACTTAATTGGTAGGTATGTGTACTTATATACAACATAAAATATTTGTATTTTATATAAAATCACTACATGGGGCCGAACTGTTTTCACAATGCTTAATCCCCATGCAGCATAGTTTATTGAATAACATATATATAATATATATATACACAATATAAACGCTAGGATAAGCTCTTTAGAGACCGGGGACTACCTTCCTCAGCGTAAGCTGGTATGTATGCGTAGATCCCGGGCCCAAGAGAGCGAACAAATATAAACAAAATTATAAAGAGAAGCACAGGACACGTCCAAGATGACGCCCAATTAGCGGATGTGGCTGCTGGTGGCGATTGGAAAGTATAAGAGAAGCTACGGGGTCATAGTCTTCGGTGACTTAATTGCACACTCGCAAGTCTGGGGATCTCGTGCTACAGATAAGAGAGGAGAAGCACTATTAGAAATGGCCGAGTCTTTAAGTCTTGTGGTGATAAACGACGGTATAGTGCTAACTTTTCCATGCGGGAACTCTTACCTGGATCTGACTTTGACAACGTCGAACTTGTCCGTACTCGGCCCTATATTGTGGAACATTATGTATGATTCAGAGGAATATACCAGGCATATCAAGCTCGACTACCATAGCATATGCAAATGACGTCGCATTTTTGGCTACAGGACACACGACGAAACTCCTAGAAGAAACGATGAATTAGCCGTTGGTCACAGTGGCGATATGGTTGGCTGGCAGGGGCTTAATACTATCGGTAGCCAAAACATAAGCAATAATTATGACGACCAGACGGGGATATACAAAGCCAAGTTTTTTCCTCGAGAACACACAGCTCATACTCAAAGAACATGTTCGATATCTCGGAGTTGAACTAAGTAGCAAAATCGGTTTTGGTAATCACCTAAAGTGTGCGTCAGTAAAGGCTAAGAAGACGATAACATCGCTATAAAGGTTGATGCCGAATATCGGTGGACCGAAACAGAAAAGACAACTCCTAATGTCAGTCACCCAAAGGTAGATGCTTTAAGCCACGCCGGTGTGAGCCCCAGCACTTTCCTTTGATAAAAACATAAAGACACTCTCGAGTCCCCAAAGACTGATGGCAATAAGAGTGGCGTGTGCATACAATACTGTTTCAACTAACGCTATACTAGTAATAGCGAGCATGTTACCCCTGAAACAGATGGCTAACGAGAGACGCGCAATATACGAAGCAAAACGGTTGGGATTAGCTCCTTCTACAAAAAGTGAACTCAGAAGGGAGTCATTATGTGAGTGGAAAAAGGAATGGCAGGAATCAAATACTGGCAGTTGGAAGAAGAGACTAATACAGGACCTACAACCCTGTGTCTCTAGTTCTTTTGGTACACTAAACTACCATCTAATGCAATTCCTAACCGGGCATAGTTGTTTTGGAAATTATCTCATGACATTTATGAGAAGTGACACTTCCATATGCTACGACTGTATGGATTCAGTCGACAACGCCGAACATGCGCTTTTTAAGTGCGATCGATGGTGGAGGTTACGAAGGGAGCTGGAAGACAGGATAAACACGGAAATCAATCCAGAAACGGTGGTGAAGGCGATCTTAAAAAGCACAAAGAACTGGAGGGCAGTCACAAATTATGTTGTCCACGTTCTGAATATCAGAGAAGACGAGAGACAAAGAAAACGACAATCATATTAGTTAAGTGAATGTATTGTAGTCAAAGGCAAATTTCAGGTGATAGAGCACCTTGTATAATTGTAAATTTATTTTATGTATTGTGAGGACCAGTGAGCAGGAGACTGGTATGTAACTGGCCATTATGTGATACTGTTTTTTCAATAAATGGCACTCAGTCTACGGAGGTAGGATTACCGAAAAGGAAACTTCCCCCCGGCAGACTCTAGCATATTTGCAAAAAAAAAAAGTGGGCAAGTGGGTACCACTCTGCTGTACATTAGATGCCGTATCGATCGTTATTATATATTATCATTATAGGAGTGTTAAATTTGAAATCAATGATAGGTATCATTGTATACGAAAAACGATTCTGAACGGAAATGATTTGTTAGCCTAGAATATAATTTCGAATGGTTGGTGAAAAGAGTGGTTTTAATGGCCTGAATATACCAAACTTTAAGTTCATTTATAATTATTGTAAGCTACTTTGAAAAACCTTGTATTAAATTTTCTACTATTAGCTACTTATACAAAAGTTTTATGAAATATACCTACATAAAAATTTGCAAATATTCAGGAATTTGACAAATTATTGTCAATAAACGAACTTCAAATGCTAATAAAAAAAATTGTATCTATTTATTCTTTGAATTTTTTTAATCACTATAAGAATAACTTATGAGGAACTTTGTATTAAATTTTCAAGTATTATGTTGGGCCAAAAAATTTTATCGACAGTTCAAAAAATTTTTTTTAGAAAAATTGAAAATTTTAGTTGTCTATAAATAGCTCAAAAAAGTCAAAATATTTTTAAATTTAAATCACGTAAAGAAAACGCGAATCTTAATAACTGGAAAAATTTTCAAGTACCTTCGACTTTTTATTTTTATTTAATTTTTTTTGAAGTATCGATAAAAAAATTTCAATAACCAAAAAGTTTTGAAAATTTAAAACAAGGTTCCTTATGAGTTTTTCTACTTCAAAAAAAATTAATTAAAATTATTAAAATTAAAAAAACTTCCCAAAAAAATAAAAAATTTCAGTGGTCTAACTCAAAAAAAGTCAACATTTTTTGAAAATTGAACTGTATAAAGATGAAACTATAAAAAAACAATTTGGTCGAAAACTGGTTTTTGCCTTAAAATTATCGGTTTTCTTTAATATTTTTTGGTTTTTACCGGCGCTTTTGAAAACTATTGGGAAATTCAAAAATGACCTCATTAATTGCATCTATTATTTTATTAACTATTAACCAATTATTTAAAGTAATACAATCATTGCTCTGCTCAGAATTTAAAAAAAGACAACCTAAATTATACTAATCCTAATCTAACCTAAGTCATTTGGTATGGCAACCTAATATAACCTGAACCTATCGCAAGCTGAACCTGCCACGTTCTAAACCTATCATAACCTA
>VUJU01006102.1:0-11290 GCA_009835225.1 Aphis craccivora
AGAGAAAACTCGAATCATCATAATAGGAAAAATTTTAAGCGCGTTTGAATTTTAAATTTTTACGAAATAGCGTAACGATAACGATTTATCCTAAAACGATTTTAAATTTTTGTTATTATTCAAAAAGTATAAGTCGTAGATACTTGAAAATTTCACCAGTTATTAAGGTTCGCGTTTTTTTTTTGGTGATTTAAATTTCAAAATATTTTGACTTTTTTTGAGCTATTTATAGACAACTGAAATTTTCAATTTTTCTGAAAAAATATTTTTGAAGTGTCAATAAAATTTTTTTGGCCCTATCAAAATACTTGAAAATTTAATACAAAGTTCCTCATAGGTTATTCTTATAGTGATTAAAAAATTATTAGAATACATAGGCATAAATTTTTTTTTTTTAGCATTTGAAGTTCAAATATTGACAAAAATTCGTCAAAATCATGAATATTTGCAATTTATTTTGTAGGTATAGTTCATAAAAATATTTTTGTATAAGTATCTAAGAGTTGAAAATTTAATACAAGGTTTTTCATAAGTCAAATGACGAATTTTTTGAGCATTTAATCTTAATTATTTATAAACAAATTAAAACTTAAACTTAAAAAAATAATATTAAAACATTTTGCATATACCTAATATTTTATAACTGATTTATTTTTATGTATTTCAGTATTTGTATATAATATAATATAAATACTAAATAGGTTAATAAAATATTATAATGCTGTCGAAAGGATCTAAATCATCGTTTTTTAAGATATTTATATTTTAACCACATAAATGTAATTAATATCTTAGTATAAAATTACTACAATAAATATTCCAACTGTTATTTAGGTAGATATTGCTTAAATTGTAATAATTTATTAATTTATCATCATCAAATATAATATGTATTATTGTATCACAGTACAAGTAAGCAATTAATTTTCCCAGTTGCAATCAATTTGTATTTGTTGGGCTGTAGCCGTTAATATTTGTTTTATGGAATTTATGTCACGTTAACAAGCCTAACTAGAGATGCAAAGTAATAATAATAATAATAATATAATGCACACAATATGAGCGAGATTTCAGGGTTGGGGAGGTCATAAATTTCTATCGAACAGTCATATATTCTACATCTACTTTATTGGATAACATACAATCTTTAACAATAATTTATTAATACCTATACATTCGGGTCTAGCATTGTTTTAAATGGTTGACAGGTTTTATTTTTAATTTTGAAAATCAATAGAGAGGGAAAATTTTCCTCAATTAATTTATGGTATAACTAAAAATGCTGTGTTTGTATCATACTACTATTTATATTAAATTAATTATACAATTATATTTGTAAATATTATCAAATCATAATAATTAATTATGTTTTTTCTAATACTTATATTAAAATCTAGAAATAGATTCGGCTGTTATTTAGTAGTGAAAAGTTTCGTATTAGTTTGAAAATACTATAAAAAACGAAAAAAAATTTTACGTTCAAAAAAGAATCCGAAGTGAAGCTTACTTTAGTACCTACTTAGGACTTTTTTTTATAGATTATAAAATGAAACTAAAAATAAAGAATTTATAATTTTATTAATATACTACGAGTAGTGTAGTACCTAATATATATTCACAATTTTTGTAATTTTATAGGAACATTATACTATATTATTATCTAACAATATATAATGATAAATAAATAATAAAAAAAGCGTGTAAGTGGGTACCGCTCTGCTGTACATAAGGTGACGTATGTATCATTATTATATATTATAGGAGTGTTAAATTTGAATCCAATAATAGGTATCATTGTATACGAAAAACGATTCTGAACGAAGATCTTCTTGCATATGGCCGTATGTAGTCCGGGAGTAGGCTCAAAGGCCTAGTTCGGACGCCTAATAGGCAGAATTTCTATTGGGCACCCGTAGGTTTCTGCCATGCCCGGGGTGGGGGATGACGGTCTCTCTTCTCCAGACACCGTGACTTGTCCGAAGAGAGGTGCCGCCCGTGACCGAGGTTCGAACCGGCGACGGTGTGCGTCGCAACTGACGCCTTAGAACGCTCGGCCACTCCGTCCCTGAACGAAGATGATTTGTCAGCTTAGGATATCATTTCGAATGGTTGGCGAAAAAGGCGATTTATGTTGTAATGGCCTGATTACACCAAAATTTAAGTTCTTTTATAATTATTGTAAGTTAAACTTATGAAAAATCTTGTATTAAATTTTCAACTTTTAACTACTTATACAAAAAAATTGTATGAATTATAACTACAAAATAATTTGCAAATTTCCAAATTCATGGTTTTGACGAATTTTCGTTAATATTTGAACTTCGAATGCTAATAAAAAAAAATTGTGCCTATATATGTATTATTATAATTTTTTAATCACTAAAAGAATAACTTATGAGGAACTTTGTATTCAATTTTCAAGTATTTTGATTGGGCCAAAAATATTTTATCGACACTTCAAAAAAAAAAAATTTTTATAAAAGTCAAAAATTTTAGTTGTCTATAAATAACTCAAAAAAATTCAAAATATTTTGAAAATTTATACATATATATTAAAAACAGTAACATGAACATGTGGTGAAAATTTTAAGTATTTATACAGTAATTAATTTTTGAGTTACAACCATATAAAAAAATCGATTTGGTCGAAAACTGGTTTTGCGTAAAAATTCCTGTTTTTCCGTCACTTTTAGATTCTGAACGAAGTGAAGAATGTATTGATTTTACAATGATGTGTATTTTTTTTTTTTTTTTTTAGTTTTTGTGTCTGTGTACAGCATAATTATTAGTCAAAATAATTCTCCAATTTCAAACTATGGGGGTGGTTTCCGATGTAAAAGTGAATATCCTTGGTGCATTATAGAGGTCAAAAGTAAACATTTTCCAACAGTTTTCAAAAAAATCGATTTTTTTTAATGGTCGTAATTCAAAAACTGATCATTGTAAAAACTTGAAATTTTCACCAAATATTTTTATCAGTGTTATATATATACAGTCAAATTTGAGTTAAAAATTACTAGTCGTAGAAACTTAAAGCATAAATAAACCAGTTGCTTAAATTGCCATATTATGCACATGATTTAATTTTAAGGTATTCAGGCCGTTATAACATAAACCACCTTTTTCACCAACTACTAGAAATTACATCCTAGGCTGACAAATCATTTCCGTTCAGAATCGTTTTTCGTATAAAATGATACCTATCATTAGATTCAAATTTAACACTTCTATAATATATAATAATGATCTATACGGCACCTAATGTACAACAGAGCGGTACCCACTTACCCACTTTTTTTCGTTTAAAATAATGTACATATAATCCATACTTTTTGTACAATAAGTAAATTTTATTTAATTAATAAAATATAGTACCTATATTACTTTCAACTGCTAATTTTGCAACAACCGTAATAATCTAATAGTCCAAACAATTGTTAAATATAAATCATGTGGTTTCCGATGTAAAAGTGAATATCCTTGGTGCATTATACAGGTCGAAAGTTTAACATTTTCCAACAGTTTTCAAAAAAATCAAATCGAGAAAAACAAAAAAAAAATGACGGAAAAACGGGAATTTTTACGCAAAACCAGTTTTCCACCAAATCGACTTTTTTTTTATGGTTATAATTCAAAAACTAATCACTGAAAATACTTGATATTTTCACCAATTGTTAATGTCATTGCTATCTATATATAGTTACATTTTCAAACATTTTTGACTTTTTTTAAGTTATTTATAGACCACTGAAATTTTCGACTTTTTTCAGAAATTTTTTTTAAAGTGTCGATAAAAATTTTTTAAAATTTTTGGATGACCAAAAAGTTTTGAAAATTTAATACAAGGTTCCTTATGAGTTGTTTTTATTGTAGCTAAAAAAAATTAAAAATCGTTAGTCACAATTTTTTTTTATAAGCGTTTATAGTTCAAATTTTTACGAAATCTGTCGAAAACGTGAAATTTGCAAGTAATTTTGAAGTTGAAAAATCATAAAATTTTTTGTGTTCATAACTAAGTATTAAAATTATAACACTAAGTTTTCCATAAGTTTTCCTTCAAGTAGCTATAGAGAAAACTCGAAGCATCATTATAGGAAAAAATTTTATGTGCGTTTGAATTTTAAATTTTTACGAAATAGCGTAACGATAACGGTTTATCTTCAAACGATTTTAAATATTTGTTATTATTCAAAAGGTATAAGTCGTAGATACTTGAAAATTTTACCAGTTATAAGGATTCGCGTTTTCTTTACGTGATTTAATTTTTAAAATATTTTGAATTTTTTTGAGTTATTTATAGACAACTGAAATTTACAACTTTTTTGAAAAAATACTTTTGAAGTGTCGATTAAATTTTTTTGGCCCTATCAAAATACTTGAAAATGTAATGCAAAGTTCCTCATAAGTTATTCTTATAGTGATTAAAAAATTATAAGAGTACACAGGCACAATTTTTTTTTATTAGCATTTGAAGCTCAAATATTGACAAAAATTCGTCAAAACCATGAATATTTGCAAATTATTTTTTTTTTTGTCTGTGTACACGAGAACGTGTTGAAATAATGCTTCAATTTCAAACTTTGAGGGTGGTTTCCTGTAAAAAAATGAATCTTGTTCGTGCATTGGGAGGTTATTTATATGATTGTAATTCAAAAACTAATCACTGTAAAAACTTGAAATTTTCACCAAATATTTATATCAGTGTTATATATATACAGTCAAATTTTCAAAACATTTTAACTTTTTTTGAGTTATTTATAGACCACAGAAATTTTCGATTTTTTTGAGAGACTTTTTTTGAAGTGTCGATAAAAAAATTTTGGATTACCAAAAAGTTTTGAAAATTTAATGCAATGTCCCTTATGAGTTTTTCTAAATGCAGTTAAAAAAAATTAAAAATCGTTAGTCACATTTTTTTTTATAAGCGTTTATAGTTCAAATTTTTACGAAATCTGTCGTAAACGCGAGAATTTGCAAGTAATTTTGAAGTTGAAAAATCGTAAAATTTTTTGTGTTTATAATTAAGGATTAAAATTACAATACTAAGTTTTCCATAAGTTTTCCTTCAAGTAGCTATAGAGAAAACTCGAAGCATCATTATAGGAAAAATTATAAGTGCGTTTGAATTTTAAATTTTTACGAAATAGCGTAACGATAACGGTTTATCTTCAAACGATTTTAAATATTTGTTATTATTCAAAAAGTATAAGTCGTAGATACTTGAAAATTTTACCAGTTATTAAGAGTCGCGTTTTCTTTAGGTGATTTAAATTTCAATATATATGAATTATACCTAGAAAATAATTTGCAAATATTCATGGTTTTGACGAATTTTCGTCAATATTTGAATTTCAAATGCTAATAAAAAAAAAATTGTGCCTATATATTCTTATAATTTTTTAATCACTATAAGAATAACCTATGAGAAACTTTGTATTAAATTTTCAAGTATTTTGATTGGGCCAAAAAAATTTAATTGACACTTAAAAAAAAATTGTTCAGTAAAATTGAAAATTTCAGTTGCTTATAAATAGCTCGAAAAAATTCAAAATATTTTGAAAATTAAATCATGTAACGCCAGGTTAGGTATATACTTAAGCTTGAAATGTACATAGTATTAAACAACAAATTTAATATCTATATTACATTTCAAAGGATGGAAATATAATGTATGGTTTGGTCTCCCCTCTTTCCTTTACGTATTTTGAAGAATTTGAATGTTTTCATTGAATAAATTTGAGTAGATAGTACTGTTAGATAATTGCCTAAAAATATGAAGTTTATTATCTGAATATATTCTATAAGTACACATAACTATTTTGTTTTTTGGCTGACATAATTGTGATAAAATTGAAGACGTTGTTCATAGAACTAAACAATTAAATCAATTGAATAACTTAAAAATTAAACACAAACCAGTACAGCAATTGCAATAATAAATAATGTAATCTTCAGAATCTTCTCCGTCAAAGCGTTCAATCATGGTCTAAACTCTAAACGGTACAAACGATTTAATTAATTTACCTTTTGTTACATAAAAGTACTTTCATTATAAAGTATCGAAAACGTTCTACAAATTACATTTTCGAAAATAACAACGGCATGTACGAACACGTGCACGTATTGGAATTATTGCGCGTGTATAATATTATATAATATTATTCTAATTGCATGTGATATTACTATATATAGACGTTTCCACTAAGGTTGGAACAAACAAGAATAATTAATATACGCCATCGTGTTAAATAACGTTAAAAGTTTGTAAAAATATAATGTGCTTGTGGTTTGAAAAAAGAAATAAAAGTTGAACACAGTCATATAATTATGAGTTCTATATAAAATCATAAATAGTACATAGTATACTGCGTGTTTATTAGTTATGCTGCTGTTTTTTTGTATTCATATATATATATATATATATATAGGGCTATTTACCAAGCATGCTTTCCTTATTTTTACCTTTAATTTATGTATAATTCTGTTCAAATTCTTGATATATTTTTAATACTTAAGGAATGAAGTATAGCAATATAATAATTTATGTATTTAAG
Source organism: Aphis craccivora (assembly GCA_009835225.1). NCBI lineage: Eukaryota > Metazoa > Arthropoda > Insecta > Hemiptera > Aphididae > Aphis > Aphis craccivora. The sequence continues at coordinate 6,555 of VUJU01006102.1, forward strand.
AAAGCTCCTTTTTTGTTGTAATTAGGGAATGATTTATTTGAACATATCGATATACCTATCTAATTAAAAATTTAAACTATCTACATAACGAATAATTTCTTAGTTACTAAAATTGTTGTATTGTAGGAATAAAGGTTTTGAAAATCGTTTTAAAAGATTTTAAAACATGTGTACCTAATATTGAATATAATATTTATTTTATTTTACTTGGACTATTTTTAAAAATGTTGATATATTTATATTAATTACAAAAATTAAATTCACTAAATTTTAATATCTTTCAAATCTATGATTATGAACCTACCTGAATCCTCGTTCAAATTTTGATTTTGATAGTCAACATTTTCAGAAAAAATTATACCAAATAATTTACAAATAAATAACTAGAACTCTCATTTGGAAAACAAAATTTTGTATTTCTACAAGATATTTATAAGTAGTAAAATTATTGATATTTTAAAAATATGTGATTTTTAGTTTATTTAAAAATGTCTAAAATTAAATTTTGAATAACTGTATTGTGTATTATTGAATTAGAAAAAATAGGTGATTATACTTGTTGAATAATATTATATATTATTATACCTATAATTTATTGTACTGTTTACGATAATAATGTAACATGTAAAAACAGTAGAATTTTAAATGTAGTGTATCGTATGACGTAAAATGAAAATAAATGAACAATTTTATTATTTTAATTTTTAATTATCTAGTTGTTTCTTATTTATTCATGGAGTGCCTTATCAGTGATCAAATACACACCTCTTCTTAATATCATATTAATACATTTAATCAAATTCTATTTTTTTAAATTCATAATTTATAATTAATAACCATGTATTAAAATACTTACAACATGTATATTTTTATAGTAATTAAGGAGTTAGTATTCAGTGAGATGTGGTACAAAATTCATTTTTTCCAATCTAAGCATTTATTTATTTTTCATTTTATTATAAATCTCTAAGAAGATTATTACTCTTTAAATCGTGATTAATATATACACAATGAAATTTTAACGTATAGAGTAGAATCTGAAATGTTTAACTTTAAGTACTAAGGATAACATTATTCATGATAATAGGCTTAGTAGTTTAGGGAGCTGTGATATGATTTAGAAAACTATAGTAAGTAATAGTATTATTACAAGTACCTATACTAACCATAGTAACAATATAATGGCAAGTGTTTATAATGCATATAGAATTGAGACCTAAACATATAAATTCTAAAATATATATTAATCACAGATGTTTATCTATATTTATTTAATAATTCGTATAAGTTAACCACCAAGTAATAAATATTTTATGTTATTTTACACTTCCGAATTTCAATATAGATAATTAATATCTTAATATTACATTAGGTTGATATATTTTTTTCGGAAAATAATGCATTTATTTTATTATCAATATTTAACTATTATACTATTATATATATATTATTTATACTACATTTAATTTATCTTTAAACTCAAAATTTATCAAAAATATCATTGTGTTTAATATTTTAAACTTTAAATACCTATAAAAAATTATTGTCTTTATATACATTTTTATATTTTATGTTTATAGTATAAACTATATTTATGAAGAATCTTGTATTTAATTTTCAAAATGTAGGTAAAAATAGAAATTTTTCACGAATTTCAAACTACAAAATAATTTGCAGGTGTCATAATTTTGACAAATTTTGTCAAAATTTTAAATTTAAATGTTTATAAAAAAACATTGTAACTATAAATTTTGGATGTATTTTAAATAAAAAATGAACCATTTGTTGGGAAACTAGTATTATATTTTAAAGAATTTTATTAACTACTTACTTAATAGGTATCTAAACATACACACATACACACACACACATCTATTCACAAAACACACACTTATACGTACCAAAAACAATCATTGTAAAATCAAAGGAAATCTCTCGTTCACATTACTGAGTTACCTCAAGAGATTTAATTACCTATTTAAAATACGATTTTTAAGTACCTATTTATAGGTATATGAAAATCAAAACATTAGAATTTAATGAATGTATAATTTATTATCATATGATAAAAAATGCAAATCGTGTAAACCTTCCACTATTTAAGTTATAATTATATTGACATTAAAATAAACGCGGTGGTTGGTGTAGTTAACAAATATTGACCAAAATGATACAATAATAATAATAATAATTATTATTACTGGTAGATATCATAGTGTATTCAACGAGCGATGATATATATATACATATAAATAATATGGGTGTTGAAATATTAATTATCACACATACTTTCAATGCATTGCGTACAGAAAAGATGATGAAATATTTATCAATTTATGTATGTATATTTTATAAGAATGTAGGACATTCCTTCCCACTTATTAAATTATATATTTTCCTTCTATATAATAAAATGTGTTTATTTAATAATTTATTAAATACTAAGTTAGATCAGATAATTGTGTAGGTATAATATAAATACCCATAATTATGAACATCAAAAAAAAAAAAAAAAAAATTAGGTGGTATAGTAGAATAGTATAAAAGTCCATAATGATTTATTTTTGTAAGATAATTTATAATTTTTAAATAATTTTAAATTTTATTCTGATCAAGATTATTACCTATATATATTATATATTTAAATTGCAATCTGTTATATCTTTAGATAATGTAGACGTAAGAACTGATTTATTTGTTTTTGTTTCACTAGTGGGGAGGAATATCCGTAAATCATTTCACAAAAACGTTTGCTCAAAAAAGTCAGGTATAAAATAGGTAATCATTATATAATAATATTTATCATTGGAAATGGAATGGTGATGAAATGCAACAAAATGAATTATCTATTATCTACGACGAATTAAATTATTCATTAATTACGATCGTTAATGATGGTATTGTACTGTGAAACATGGGGATTTTTTTAACTTCCACTACGAGTGTTAAGATTTCGCAACGATTAACGGTAGGTTTAGATTATAAAAATGTGTATCGCTGTATGTTAATTTAGTAAAAAATATTACTAGTTTTATTAAGTTTAAACGAAAATTATATATCCTCGTGTAGACAATGACGTCGTGTTGAAATACGAAATAAAATAAAAACTTTTTATCTTACAACGGTTGCTTTTTCATCAAATCATATCTCTTGGTCATTGATTTTATTCTTGTGCATGTCGAGCTTAAAATTCAAACACCAAAATACTTAAATCTAATAAATCCCTCAAGACAAATTCACTGGAAATGCATTAAACTGAATTTCCGTTTAATGTGTGACTATAAATCCTGCACTTTGTAATACTTAATTTATAGCTAGGATACTACAATAACAAAATACCTAATACATCTCTCAATTTATGAGAGATAAGATGACTTATTGTGTTCGACATTTTAATTTATGAATTTTATTCAAGTATATAAGGCACAGAAACCATGGCTATTAATGAAGATTTATTCTCTGCGCGCTTATAGAATAATTATTATGCGTATAGGTAAATAATTTAGAACGGTTGTAGGTAATTATAATTATTTTTAGCAGCTAAAAAATATATGTTATTCAAAAGAAAATATTACAAGTTTTTGCATAATACGATAGTCAAGTACTCTTAACGTCTCGGATATGCGAATAGAAAGGACTAAATTCGATTATTGTGTTCCGTCAAAACCGTTATTAATGTCTGCGTTAGTCATGTTATACACAGGTAAACGCGCAACGTCATTATTTGATGGTGTATACTGTTTTATTTTTAATTTCCCTTGGGTTTGTTTTGCTGAAACAAAAAAAAAAAATAAATAAAAAAAAATGCATTGTTCCGATAAATTTTTAGCTATAAATTGTCGTTGTCTCGACGACAAGTCTATGCAATTTTATAGAATTGTTTATTTATACTTTTATTCGCCGATATAATATATATGATAATGTATAAAACAATTAACGAACCCTAACGTCTTAGCCCTAGGTGTTTCGCACACAATTTTAACATTAAAAAGTATGTTGTATCATATTATTTACCGTATAAAAAACCAGATAATAAAATCGTCTTTCTGTGTGATGATTTTTCTTGATTCTTTTCTTTATTGCATACGCGCAATGTAAGATTTATTATTGAACAGTGGTTTATAGATCAATAATTATACACTCATAGTAATAAGTATTAAGCATCGTATATAAATAATGATTACAATAATTCTGAATGGAATTCGATTAATTCAAATGGTCATTATTTAACTATAAACTAATTAACTTAATTTAGTTTCTATATAATATATGAACATAATTGTAATAGCAATCTTTTACACATACACATAATATAACCTCGCTTGGTCCAAGCGTTTTAAAAAAAGTATGATTAAATACAACCAGTTTTATAAATGTATATCATATTATAGCCCCGATGGGTAAAAATATTATAGTGAAAATCCAACTTGAAATTGTTGTATTTTTTTAATTTTTATTTTTGCTCCATGTACTAACTAACCTTATAAAAAAATTATATTTAAATAAAATATATAAAAATGTTAAAATAAAATCCTAATGATTTATAATTTAAATATTTTTAATAAGACATACAATTATTTATTATTAATCTGAAATGTTATTATATTTTAGATTCTGAACGGAGTGAAGAATGTATTGATTTTACAATGATGTATGTTTTTTTTTTTTTTTTTTGTTTTTTTTTGTGTCTGTGTACAGCATAACTAGTCGAAATAATGCTCCAATTTCAAACTATG